>JAOXNO010000012.1:4631219-4654742 GCA_028565335.1 Limnodromus scolopaceus
CCCCGTTCCTCTGCGATTTCCCCCATCCACGGTTTCCCCCCCCGGGATCCTCTCCGGTACCGTTTTGGGGTCCCCCCGCCGCCTAGGCCCACTCCACTCCCCGACGCTATCCCCTTCGGGCCCCCCCGTTTCACCTCCCGGGGCCCGCTCCCCCTCACTGCCGCCGTCTCTCCCCCGCGCAGCCCGCGAACGAGAACCTCCAGCTGCCCAAGGGCGATGGCAGCAAGAAGGGGCTCTCGGTGGAGCACATCTACCAGAAGAAGACGCAGCTGGAGCACATCCTGCTCCGGCCCGACACCTACATCGGCTCCGTGGAGCTGGTCACCCAGGTGCGGGGGGGTCCGGGGCAGGGGAGGGCCGCGGCGCGAAGCCTGAACTCCTTGCTCCAACTCTGGGCTCCCCAGTTCAAGAGAGACAGGGAGCTACTGGAGAGAGCCCAACGTAGGGAAACTAAGATGATTAAGCGATTGGAGCACCTCCCTTACGAGGAGAGGCTCAAAGAGCTGGGGCTCTTTAGCCTGGAGAAGAGAAGGCTTTGGGGAGAGCTTATCTACGTTTACAAGTACCTAAAGGGTGGGTTGAAGGATGATGGAGCTGGACTATTTTCAGTGGTTTCCAGCGATAGGACGAGGGGCAACGGGCACAAGCTGGAACATGGGAAGTTCCATTCAAATATGAGGAAAAGCTTCTTTCTGGTGAGGGTGCCAGAGCCCTGGAAGAGGCTGCCCAGGGAGGGTGTGGAGTCCCCTTCTCTGGAGGTCTTCAAGCCCTGCCTGAATGCTCCTGAGTGATGAGCTCTGGGCAGCCCTGCTTTGGCAGGGGAGTTGGACTAGATGATCTCTAGAGGTCCCTCTCCAACAATTCCATGATTCTGTGGTGCAGGTGGGAAGTCATTAACATCTGTCTGTAAAGCCCAAACATCTGCTTTACAAACTGATGGCACCGAAGAGGAGGGTGGACCTGGGGACTTATACGTATTTCTTGCCTTCTTTTCAGCAAATGTGGGTTTTTGATGAGGGTGTGGGCCTTAACTGCAGAGATGTGACCTTTGTGCCTGGCTTATACAAAATCTTCGATGAGATTCTAGGTAAGGTGACTTGTCTGTTGAGTCAGTGACTGACGAGTTATTAACGGGTGCCAAATGTCTAAGAAACTGGAATTAAATGCACAAACTTATCAAGTGTACTTTTATCTGGTTGCATTGTTGACCGAGTAATGTCTATTGCAAATTGTCTATAATTTGATGGATGGTGTTCCCAGAGTACGTTGTTGATTGTGCTTGGAAATATTGGATACTAATGTCCTTCCATTAGTGCTACTGAATAGTAAGCTGTTCGTGGGATGATGGCGTGCTCTATTACAAAACCAATTTAGTTCAGCACAAAATTCTCCTTTCTGTGTTAACTCGCAGTAATCCTCTTTGTAACTTGCAAAACATTTGCATACTGAGATGATTATTAGTAAGTTCGTATTGAATTTTTGCATTCATTCTTTAAAGTTAATAGTTTGGTCTTGATTGAGAATGTAATACAATAACAATAATCCTTCCATTCTAGTCAATGCCGCAGACAACAAGCAGAGGGACAAAAGCATGTCGTGCATTAAAGTTACAATTGATGTGTAAGTTTTATTTCATTTCTGCTCATTGCCTTCCCGACTCAGGAGCGGTAGATTTTCTCTCTCAGGCGCAGTTCTGCCGAGCTGGTGTGGTGTTGGAGGGCTGTGCTGTGCGGCCAGTCTGAATGAGACCAAATATAATTCACTGGTTGTGAAAGCCTTTTCCTTTGTTTGGTCCGTTGGTCGGTTACTGAGTGCTGACTGCTGAAATGACTGCCAATCATTGTTATCCGTTGTGGCCAGTTTCCTCTTCTTCCTCTCAACCTTTTTATTCTGTCGCTGAGTGTGGATAGAGGATTTTCACGTGTAGTGGCCCTTTCATAGACGGTATCTGCAGATCTGAGAATTTTTTGTTGGCTTGTCCTCCCTCTGCTGGCTGTTTCTGCACTTGCTGAGCAGAGATTCGCTCTTGATGAAATGGTGGCCTTTCCCTAGAGTTTTTGTGTAATACTTGTTTCATAGCACAGACATTTGCAGCCTTAAAAACACATATTTATTTTTTCCCCCTAGAGAGAATAACACAATCAGTGTGTGGAACAATGGGAGAGGTATCCCAGTTGTTGAACACAAAGTGGAGAAGGTCTATGTGCCTGCTCTTATCTTTGGACAGCTACTAACATCCAGCAACTACGACGACAATGAAAAGAAAGTCACAGGTAGGGAAGGCTCTCAAATATGCACAAATGTTTCTGAGCAGCCTGATCGGTTTAAATGTGTGAGCTGATCTAAAGGAGTGGGAATGCAACATGAAAACAATATTTTTAACTCCTGTTAGTCTGGAATTCTTTCAGACTGTTTTGAACAAAGGTAATAACAAAAATCTGTTTTCCTTCTAATTCCAGGTGGGCGAAATGGTTATGGAGCCAAATTGTGCAACATATTTAGCAAAAAATTTACCGTTGAAACTGCATGTCGTGAATACAAAAAGTTATTCAAGCAGGTATGAGCACCCCTCGTTTCAGTAAGGTTATACCTGACGTTTTCAAATAAAGACCCTAAGTTTTCATTCCAAAAATCTAGGTGTAACCTGCATTTAGTGCACCGTGATTGGAATAAATTTGGCCCACAGTTTCTGTATGACCAGATGTAATTCAAGTTAATAATGAAATGAGCAGACGTAATCAGAATCTAGCTTTTAACCAGTGAGGTTTTTTGATTTGAAAGTATTTAAAACTCAAATCAGCTTCCTGCTTTTAAAAATTAAGCTGGTGTGCGTATTAGATTTGCAACTCACAAATCCTCCTTTTCTCAGACCTGGACAGACAACATGGGAAAGGCTGGTGAAATGAAGCTGAAGTATTTTGATGGAGAAGATTACACGTGTGTCACTTTCCAACCTGATCTGTCAAAATTCAAAATGACAATTCTTGACAAAGACATTGTCGCACTAATGTCTCGAAGAGCGTATGATATTGCTGGATCCACAAAGGATGTCAAAGTTTTCCTAAATGGACAGAGGCTGCCTGTAAGTAAGCATTTAAAAGAAACAGTAATATCTGTGTTTCTCGTGCCATTTCAGCAGTGAGATTTTGTTGAAGCCATTTCCGTCATTACACATAGTAAAGGGACAATTTGCACGAGTGATTTCTCTACCCACTTTTTAGGAGGATATGTTCTAAGTATTTATAGCAGCTGTTGTAGCTGAGCTGTCTGCTTTCATCCGTGTGCAGGTGAAAGGATTCCGCAGTTATGTGGACCTCTATCTGAAGGACAAAGTCGATGAAACTGGTAATGCACTTAAGGTTATCCATGAGGAAGTAAATTCTCGGTGGGAAGTGTGTTTGACTTTAAGTGAAAAAGGCTTCCAGCAAGTCAGCTTTGTCAACAGCATTGCCACTACAAAGGTAACTTCTGCAGTTTATTTAGTCAAGTTAATGCCATATTCTTCATCATTAATATTCTCAGCTGTTTTCAAATGTGTGTATGTTAGTGAAAAATACCTAATTTTGCAAAGACTATGCTTAAAGTTTTACATAGATAGGCATCCTTGGATTTTTTTCAATGGAATGACCTCCAGGTCTCTGGTCCCATTCTCCGCAGGGTGGCAGGCACGTTGATTATGTAGCTGACCAGCTTGTGACTAAACTCATTGATGTTGTGAAAAAGAAGAACAAAAATGGAGTTGCAGTGAAGCCTTTTCAGGTACAACGTCAGAATTTCCCCAGCAGGAAACACAACTCTAGCATTATTGCACATTGTAACTACCGCTTAACGCAATACTAGATTAATTAGCGACATGTATTTCCATTGTACACACAATATATATAAAATTGCACATTCTAGAAGTCTCATGTTGTCCAGTTTCTGCCAACTAACAATCTTCTCTGTTTGGCTGGTGTATTTTGTAGTCAGAACACCGTAAGTCAGTGTAGATGCACTAAAACTCAGTATTTGTCAGATAATACATGTTTAGGTTGAGCGCTATGATTCCTTGACAACCCAAATCATATCACATTTTTCATGAATGTTCAGTAGTTGTTCTAAATTCTCCCAAGATACCTAGGAAAACCGAGAAACATACAGTGATTATTGAGATTTTCCTCGGAGTGTGATTCTGACAGGCAGATGTCAGAGCGCACTGCTGTTAGCGAGATGAGCCTGTGTAACGTGTGATTTTTGTTGTATTTAACTACAGGTGAAGAATCACATGTGGATTTTCATTAATTCCTTAATTGAAAACCCAACCTTTGACTCTCAGACGAAGGAGAACATGACTCTGCAGGCAAAGAACTTCGGCTCAACCTGTAAACTGAGTGAAAAATTTATTAAGGGTGTAAGTATTGATGTACGCGGATAATCCAGGTGTCTGTAAAACTGCATCTTATGTTTAATGTGGCAAATATATACTTTTGAAGGAATGTAATGAACTACAGAAAAAGTATGTAATTTAGAATTCATTGTTAAGGCTTTTCCCACAATTGTTGGGTTATTTTTGTGTTGCAGGCAGTTGGCTGTGGCATTGTTGAAAGTATCCTAAACTGGGTAAAATTTAAAGCTCAGAGCCAGCTGAATAAGAAATGTTCGGCAGTGAAACACACCAAGATTAAGGGTGTTCCTAAGCTGGATGATGCCAATGATGCTGGTAAGTGGGTTCCACCTTTGTAACCAGTTCATTTGAAAAGATAAAACTTGTTTTTTAGAGAAATGATAGAATTGCCTCCTAAAGATAATGAGAAAGCCTGTAATTATAATTAATCCCCATTTTACAGTCTCATTTACTGTGTTTATCCCCATTTACTATGTGCAGTGAACAAAACCTGTATGCATTAGAAGATATTTATTCTCATTCGATTTTGTGAGTATGCAGGCTTCAATTTCACGTCTTAATTAGAAAATTGACTTGATTGGTTTTTTTTTTAGGCAGCAAGAATTCTTTAGATTGTACACTTATCCTGACCGAGGGAGACTCGGCCAAAACACTGGCTGTCTCTGGTCTAGGAGTGGTTGGAAGAGACAAATACGGAGTATTTCCCCTTCGTGGGAAAATGCTCAACGTCCGAGAAGCTTCTCATAAGCAGGTTAGTTGGAAAATTGTTATATTCTACGTGTTAGAACAGTGTGGTTTGTGTAATGCGGTGTTTTAACTGCGTCAGTGAAACTGAATGCCTGGAACACTGTAACTCATAGGAGTTTCTAAACAGCAAAACAACACTGCCCAAGACAAAGCTCAGTCAGTGCTATACTTATAGGTAATTTTAGACTTTATTGACCTATGTTTTAAGTCTGAAAGACCAGTTCCGTGTGATCTTTTCCAGATTATGGAAAACGCTGAAATCAACAACATCATCAAGATTGTGGGTTTACAATATAAGAAGAACTATGAAGATCAAGAATCTTTAAAGACTCTTCGCTATGGAAAGATTATGATTATGACAGATCAGGTCAGGTTCACGAAAACTCGAAATATTACCTTTCTATTGTTGTACCTAATTCCCTGTATTCCTTTCTTTTTATCATTTTGTATTAGTGGGTCATAATGTCTTTTCAGCCACAAAACAACCAGATGGGGGGGGGAATAGCATTACCAAAGAGCTAAATACTGTCTTTCCAGTCGGCTGATTCAGGGTCCTTGACCAGTCCTTGATACCTTTTTTCACCAAGAATGTGTCTTTCCTGTTTCTCTTACTTTCCAGTAGTTAAACAAGGCGTGGTCACAGTGGGAGTTAACAGGGTCAGTTAGCTGGAATTATAGAATCGTTTGCTATGAAGCTAACAATTGCCAATTCCATCATGTCCCTGACTAAATATGCCTTTTTTTCTTTTCAAATCAGGATCAAGATGGATCCCATATCAAAGGTTTGCTGATTAACTTCATCCATCACAACTGGCCATCTCTTCTAAGGCACAACTTTTTGGAGGAATTTATTACTCCCATCATAAAGGTAGGGCTTGTGGAGATGGTAAGGACGAGGAAGGATCCATTGCTCCAAATCTGCCTCTTATTTCACCGGTAAAATATTTGTTCGTTCTAGGCCTCTAAAAACAAAGAAGAAATTGCATTCTACAGCATTCCTGAATTTGAAGAATGGAAAAACAGTACACAGAACTACAATTCATGGAAAATCAAGTACTATAAAGGTTTGTAGAAAATGAAATATGCTGAAATTAAATGATCCAAGTATGAGCATACCCAGTTCATTTAGTCAGTCCTACTTTTGCAGAAAGAGTGTGTCCTCCAAGTGCCTTCCCTCCTAAGATGCTTTGATTACAAATACATGGGACATAAAATACAGAAGTAAGGACACAATAACCTGTAACTGGATCAAATCTCAATAAAATCTCCCCAAATAGAACTAGGTAACCATTCTTTCAGCCCTCTTAGACAATTATGCTCAGTTTTCTGTGCTGTTTTCCTTGTGTACTGTTAGCACTGGGAGCTAAGTCCTTACCCCAGCACTGCTTAGTAGAAAGGTGCCAATTGCAGAACCATGGCTGGATGATGAGGAATCATTTCCAACTTGCAATTAGTCATTTCAGATACCTACAGGGGTTATAGACAAATCCAAAAGTACCATATGCACCTGCTCACTCCTCTGTAATTCTTACAATTTTTGTGATACTTCAAAATGAGATGGAAGGTAACGTAAGTTTTGAGTAAGTCGTCTTCACACTGTACATTTATATCACAGGAACTGGGCATAGCAAAACATCTCTTTGAACTGCAACTTAATTTAAGCACAAAGTGATAAGGATTAACTAGTCCTGTCTCTGCAGGTCTGGGTACCAGCACATCGAAGGAGGCTAAGGAATACTTTGCAGATATGGCTAAACACCGAATTGGCTTCAAATATTCCGGTCCTGAAGATGATGCTGCGATCACCCTGGTAACTAACACTTGATTTAATTGCTGACTTACTACCTTTGCTATTCTACTGCTTAGAGTGCTGTGTATTTTCTCTTAAAATGCTCTTAAAAGCCTTTGGGCTTGAGACAGTCTCTTTGTTACCAAGGCTACGGCTTTGGTCTAACCAGTAGAAGCAAATCTGTCCCCAGACCTCAGGCCAAGAGTACCCTTTTAATGATGGTTTTTAAATATAGCTCGGAACAAACTAATCACGACAAACCAATTGACATTTTCAGACACAATAGTAAATATTCCTTTACCATTTTTCTGCATGTTCTGCTGCAGTTTTCTCAAAGTCTTCCCTTCCCCTTCTCCCCCAGATTTTCTTCTTGCAGAATGGTTCACCAGTGGATTAACACAGTCCTTGCTTCTGTGAACTTCTTCAACTTCAGTAGACATTGACTCTTAAATTCTGAGATATTAGGCAATGCCAAAAAATTGTATTCCCCCAAAATATTAATTTCCCCCCCAAATCTGCTTTAGTTTTCTGTTACAATGTTCAAAATCCATACATTTGAACCTAACTACCAAGTTTCCGAAAGACTGGTGTAAATTATGCTCTTAATATATTTAGCTAAAAGAACCTTTTATTGCACTTCTTGGGCTATGAAGTCGGACAGTTTAGCATGTTGTTCTCCTGGGTGCTCTTCCTGGGCACTTGCTTCTTCTCAAGTGGTCCAGTTGGGCACACCACAGAACCTCCTAGAACTGAGTTACTCTTCATTTTGTACTATACAGGCCTTTAGCAAGAAGAAGGTAGAAGAGCGAAAGGAGTGGCTGACTAATTTCATGGAGGACAGAAGACAACGGAAGCTGCATGGTCTGCCAGAGGTAAAAGGTTTATGTAGATGAAGGAAACTGGTTTCCTGTCTCTCCCTGGGGCTGCTCTTCTTGGCTTCATTCTGGCAAGTCGGGGCTGCTCACTGCTCCGAGTCACCGCGCACAGGACAGTGCGAATGTGTCAGGATTTTGCATAGAAGCTTCTTCTCTCATCACTGTACCCTCGTTGTCAGTTGCCCAACAGTTAATTTCATTTTTCACTCTTATCTTTCAAATTACTTCATCAATAGGGAAATGATAACTTGATCAGGGCTGTATGGAGACACTATTTCTCAAAAAAACAATGTTTTGTTATGCCACGCTAAGAATGTCAGCATTTGAGCTGTGTTTAACTAGTCTTAAGAGGAGCTTCCATTTCAGTGAAACTAGCCACGTAGGAGCTAAAAACCAGATTACTCCCTGTTAAAATTAAGACAATCTTGCACCTGTTTTTCTTAGGAATACCTATATGGGAAAAATACTAATTACCTGACATACAATGACTTCATCAACAAGGAGTTAGTGCTGTTCTCCAACTCGGATAACGAAAGATCGATCCCGTCACTGGTTGATGGTAAGTGATTTCAAGGTAGTGATTCTGCATAGCACATTCCTCAGAACTTAATACGTGGGTGTTTTATGTCACGTCATCAGAATCGGGGAACCTGATGAGTTTTCAGGGTCAGAATTCTGAAATCTGTTTTCTGCTGTCCAGGGTTTTTAATCCTTGGATTAAATATCGTATTTGTTTTGTAGCATATTATTGCGAGTATCTTACTCCTGGTGCAGATTCTTTAGGTGAATAAGTAGCTCTTTGTCTCTAGAGAGCAGAACGTGAAACACATTGTACATTAAAATCACAAGGTCTTTTTTTTTTTTTTAACAGGTTTGAAGCCAGGTCAAAGAAAAGTTCTGTTCACGTGTTTCAAACGGAACGATAAGAGGGAGGTGAAGGTTGCTCAGCTGGCTGGTTCCGTAGCAGAGATGTCCTCATACCATCATGGTGAAGTAAGGACCTGGCCCAGTTGTGCAAATGCTTTTTAAATGAAAGGCAAAAAAAAGCCTTTCTCTTGACTTGACAGTTAAGATGCCTCTAAAGCAGAATTCAATGTTTGAGTGTAAACGCCAAAGTAAAGTGGCTGTATATCTGCTATTAATACTTTGATATGAATTTAATCCGAGATTGGTCAGTCTGTCTGTGCTACCTAGATTTTATGGGAGTATATTTCATTCAAAAAGTAGAACAAGAAAAATCGGCTTTACTTGTGGCAGATTTAGGCAGATGTTACCGGCCTTCCTGCCTTGGGGAGGAGAAGTCAAGCACTATCTTATATCATATGATATATCTATATCATATGGATATCATCTATCCATATCAATTCTGTTCTTGGTGTGAATTTTGCCTTTGGCTTTGTCCATTCAGGGAAGAATTCTGCATTTTGAGCTTTGAACCTTCCTTTGTTGCAGGCGTCGCTGATGATGACCATTATCAACTTAGCTCAGAACTTTGTGGGCAGTAACAACCTCAACCTGCTGCAGCCCATTGGGCAGTTTGGCACCAGGCTGCACGGTGGGAAGGACTCTGCCAGCCCTCGATACATCTTTACAATGCTCAGGTCAGCATCAAAGATTTCTTGCTGTCTTAAATATCCTTGGCATCTTACTGGACTCAATACTTCTGGGGGGTTTTTTGGTTTCTGGGGGATTCTTTTTGCATGGTGGTTGCTGTTCTGTGATGAGAATTTGGGCTTAAATTCTCTTTTCCATTCTAGCCCACTAGCCCGGCTGCTGTTCCCGGCGATGGATGACAACATCCTGCGGTTCCTGTATGATGACAATCAGCGTGTGGAGCCGGAATGGTATATGCCCATCATCCCAATGGTGCTCATCAACGGGGCAGAAGGGATTGGTACTGGCTGGTCCTGCAAGATCCCCAACTTTGATATCAGGGAAGTTGTGAATAATATCCGTCGTCTGATGGATGGAGAAGAGCCATTGCCAATGGTAAATAATGTATTTTAAAAACAATGTCTCCCTCCTTAGTTTATTCAGCACATATTTCATGCAAGTGCTTAAAACCAGAAGCATCAACACAAAGCTGAATCAGGTGTTCTTTTCTGCTTAGATTCCGAGTTACAAGAATTTCAAAGGCACGATAGATGAGCTGGGACCTAATCAGTATGTGATAAGTGGTGAAGTGTCTATCCTTGATTCTACGACCATTGAGATCACCGAGCTGCCCGTCAGAACGTGGACACAGGTAATAAGGGGTGAATTTGCCCTGGGAATGTATGGTTTGCCCTATAAAGCAAAACGTGATTAGTGGGTTTTGGAGCTTTTCCTCTCCATGGGTCTGAATTTTAATCTTTTCTCAGACTTATAAAGAGCAAGTTCTGGAGCCAATGTTAAACGGGACTGAAAAGACACCCCCACTGATCACAGACTATAAAGAATATCACACAGATACCACAGTGAAGTTTGTAGTGAAGATGACTGAAGAAAAACTAGCTGAAGCGAACGCAGCGGGGCTGCATAAGGTCTTCAAACTCCAAACGAATTTAACGTGCAACTCCATGGTATGTAATAGGTTTTGCCAAATCCAGTTCTCAGTTTAACTCAGAGGCTGTGGGCAGCTGCAGTCACTGCCTGTAACAAATACTCTTTTGCAGTAACCTATTCACTTTGATTTTTCTGCTGTTACTGGTTTTAAATCAGCTTTCTAAATACCTTCAAAAGGTCAAGAGACTGGCTTGGGAATGGGCCCAGAGTGGTTTGGTTTTGCCTGAAGGAGTCAAAGTGATCTGAAATCGCACAGTTCACACAGACCTTTGTTGTGACAACAGCACGGCCATTGAATGTCTGGATTTTGACAATGTGTGAAGCTGGATGCAAGATGTTTATCCTACAGATAGCTTTAAGATTCAAGATACCTTAACCCTACTGTGTGTTTGCAAGAACTTTGAAATTCTAAACTTGTCTCTGCTGCTGTGCTCGCAAACTGTAGCCATTTCTAAAACAGTGCTAAGGTTTTATAATTTGTTGGCTAATAATTCAGCTGTACTATCACACCTGGGTTAGAGGTGCTTTTTGGTGGATCTGGAAATCGGTTTTATCATCATAACACCTGTGTTCTTTCATCTAGGTTCTTTTTGACCACGTTGGCTTTCTCAAGAAGTACGATTCTCCCCAGGATATTCTTAAAGAGTTCTTTGAACTCAGGCTCCGATACTACAGTTTGAGAAAAGAATGGCTTATTGGAATGTTAAGTGCCGAGTCTGCGAAGCTGAGCAACCAGGCTCGTTTCATCCTGGAGAAAATAGACGGCAAAATCGTGATCGGTATGTGTTGTTTCTTGGTTACTTGCTTTATGAAACTGGGAGAAGAACTAGGTGCTGCTGTGAGCTCTGTCAGCACCCCCTCAGCCCCAGACTGGTTCTTAACAATCTACACCAGAGCTTATCTTTCTGTTCCAGTAATGTATGGCAGCAAAATGCTTCACAGAGTACCCTTGGTCTACAGAGCATTATGCATATGTTAATTAAAACAAGAGACTCATGCAGCTTCCCTACTGTGTGTTTGACACTATTTTGAGAGTAGAAATATTCTTTAATAGTTTAGCAATAATTCCTATCTATTTCTGACTCGGTAGGAATAAGAGTTAAGTGCTCGGTGGGTTTGGAAAGGGGCAGTGTTTTCTGTTTAAATGCAGACTTCTTAAGAACCTGGCTCTCCTCTGTGTTATCTCTGTGAACCTCTGCAAAAATATTCCCAGTCCCGTTCTCAGTGGGTTGGGGTTTCAGACTAGGAAGACACTCACGTTAGCAGCATCTGAGCATCATGAGCTAGAAAAAGAAACAGGTCTTTGTTCCCAGCATTCAGATTTTTCAATCAACTTTCCCACCTCTGTCTAAAAGGCCGTCTGTATCTCACTTGCATTCCTGGAGGATGCAGCTGGACAAAGCGTCATGAGATGCTTTGCGGTTTGTGTCTGAAGGCGGCCCAGTAATCCCAACAGCCTGGGTCTGTTTGACTTGACTCGGGAAGAGAAATAATTCCCTTGAAATGCATTTTCTTGGGGTTTTGTAATAAGCAGTTCCAAGGCTGACAGAGCTGGTTTCATTTGTATTTGTGTCTCATGGTTGATTGCTTCTGATACCTTAAAAAGGAACAAATTCCAGCTGAAGCATTTCCATTGGTTGGGGCACTTAAAGCATAAATGTCCCAGGTGATGTCTAATGAGGTGCAGGCTACACCAAAGCCTTTGAGTGCTATCAGGGTGGATTTTTCCTCCACCTGCCTGCCCATTATCCTGAAACCTTTTTAATACCATCACACCTTTTTTCCCAAGTTCAAAAACTACTTAGGGCAGGGGAAACACATACATGGAAATGAGAAAGAGAACTGCAAATATTTTTCTGGGAGGTGTCTCTGCCAGGCACAGGAGCAATGCTGACCTGACAGATCACCCGCGAAGTAGGAATTTATCAGGTGTTGTTTCAGGCTCTTCCACAAGTCCCACCTCTGATGAGGAAAGGCTGTTTTAGAGCCTGGTAGGATGCCGAGCTGCTAGAACCACAGGATCCAAAATGTAAAGCTCATCTGTCTTTCCTAACAGCAATGGGTAGTGGTCATTAACTGACAATCCTGAAATGTCTGTTCACAGAAAACAAACCCAAGAAAGAGTTGATTCAGGTTCTTATCCAGAGAGGGTATGAATCTGACCCAGTGAAGGCTTGGAAGGAATCGCAAAACAAGGTAATGCTTCATCCTCTCTGAACAGATCCCAACTGGGCCCTGTCTCTGAAGCTCCATAATCCATAGGGAGCAGCACAAGTTGCTTTTCAATTTGTAGGATTCAAGCGCTTGTGTGTCTGGTGTGGCTGAGATGGGAACTGTAAGACAAGCGAAAACTCAGTCTCTTGTTCAGAAGGCACCGAGACCGAATCGTTTGGGTTTGAGTCTGTCGGGCCAAGTCCTCGTCACAGCAATTTCTGCTCTTAAGGGTGTCCTTCCTCCTGTGGGACACAGTGGCAGAAGGGCTGTGAGGAAGACACAGTGTTAAGTAGCCTGAGGAGAGAAGAATTTGTTGTCAATGTCTGTTTTAAATCTACATTCAGGAAGAAGAAGAAGAGGAGGAGGAGGAGGAGAGCGAGAAAGAATCAGCTGCAGCTAAAGGACCAGACTTCAACTATCTGCTGAACATGCCCCTGTGGTATCTGACTAAAGAGAAGAAAGATGAACTCTGTAAGCAGAGAGATAACAAAGTATGTTCCTTCCTTTTCTTATAAAAGCATTGGTGTATAATATATAATATTTTTTTTTGATGGTAGATTAAAGTATGTGACTAACAATTATCAACTGTGATTCCCTTTAGGAAGCGGAGCTGGAAAACCTGAAGCGCAAGAGTCCCTCTGACCTGTGGAAGGAAGACCTGGCTGTCTTTGTTGAAGAACTTGATGTAGGTCAATGTTGGTGCAGATGGCTGATGGCCTCGTAGTCGTACCCACCAGCACGTCATTGACTTTTTTGTCATAACAAGGAAACTAAAAATGATAACTCCTGTATCTTGCACTCATCAAGGAGAATAAGAGCTTTCTTTGTCTTCCTACCCTGGGCAGGAGTAGTGCTGTTTGGGGCCAGGGAGTCAAAACACCAAGGTGGCCATTGGAAAGTGGTCCATGACCAGTCTGGGTAGAGAAGAGGAGTTCTAGGGGGACTTGGGAGCAAGTACAGAGTGCTTTACTGCACGGGCGGTGACGGAGGGCTGTTTTCAGTAGTACATTTTCTTTTGTCTTCTCACGGTTGTGTTATTTTCTGCTCACCTCTGCAGGCGGTGGAAGCCAAGCAAGCTCAGGATGAGCTGGCAGGGTTTGCCGGGAAACCTCTGAAGGTGGGGAAGGGAGGGAAGGCGAAGGTGAAGAAGGCGCAGCTGCCGGAAGTAATGCCATCACCCCACGGCATAAGGGTTGTTCCTCGGATAACTGCAGAGATGAAGGCAGAGGCGGAGAAGAGATCTAAAAAGAAAATAAAGGTAAAAAGGAACATTCCAAATGCTTAATCTGTCTTTACACCCTCCTTAATACAGTCTGAAAGAAGTGCAGGTTCTTGTTGGCTGAACTGGGCCTGATGAAGCAGCTGTTCAGGGAGAGGGATGGGATCTCAGGATGTGGGGAACCCTGGAAATGGCTGTTTCTCAGTCGAAAGGAGAACAGATTCGCTGACGTATCAGGAGATGGCTTAGAGGGAAATCTTTTGACAAGAGCATATATCACAGTGTCAGAGATGGGCTGGTAGCTTAGAAATGAAAAAGCAGATGCAAGTAAGGCTGTTCTAGGTGTCTTGGGGATTTTATAAATCCTCCAGTGGGCAGGAGGTACAGCTGGTAAATTCACTCCTCTAGAACAGCCTTTGCGTTTCTGGTAATGCTTTCAGCCACTTAATGCCGTTATTGTTCTCGATATCGAGGAGATAAAGAAGATTTAACTCTTTTTATAGGGCTAGTTGAAATTATGCCATTCAGCCATTGGCAGCCTAGAAAAAAATATCCCCTCACCTGCTTTGACCCATGAGCGACACGCTGCTCCTCTCCTACAGGTGGTTCCAGCTAACAGTTTTTCCAAATAACTTGCACTGTTGTTTTTAACCCACCCTGTTGAGTTCTGCATCCTCAACACGCCCCGGAGCCTACCATCAGCACGTGGAGGCAGCACCAAAGCGCTCTCAGCAGTGGGGACAAAGTTCCTGTTTTTGTTAATGTTGGATCTTTGCATTTTAAGTCACCCGAGCTGGGGATGGATCCTGTCTGATGGACTTGGCCATCAGCAGTTTTACAGGCAGTTTGTGTCACAAGCTCAGATTTCTTGTTCCAATAACTTTCACACATCTCAAATAAGCAGCTCCTTTCTACATTACTCTGTGCCTCTTCTCATGGAGTGAGCGGACTCACCATCCACTCTGTATCTGCCTGTCCCTTCAGAGTGAAAAAAATGAATTTGATGAGAATCAAGAAGAAAACACATCAGGAGACAAAGAGCCTTCAGGCCTTAAGCAGAGATTAACGAAGAAGCTTAATGCTGAGCGAGGTAAAGGCTTTTCTGTGTTATTCCATCAATGGAAAGGGAGGGGAAGGGCTGTAAATTTGGTTATCTGACCTCTTCCTGAAGTGATGAGTAACATGGAGGATCAGTATTTTTGGAAAAACTAGATGTGAGACAAAGTGATCCCAGATGACAGTCCGGCGGGATAGATTACTGTTTCTTTTCAACGTTTAAGCCAGAATCCTCTGCATTTAGTGGTGTATTTCCAAGTTGAGCTTGAACTGCTGAGCCTGAAGTGCGGGGGGAAGTTTGCTGCTTCATCCCACCTCCCCATGTTTTTCAGGTGGGAAGAGACAGGCCACTCTGCCGTTTAAGCCACTGAAGAAAATGAAGAAGCGAAACCCTTGGTCTGACTCGGGGTCTGACTCAGAGTCTGATTTTGAAGCTCCTCCTCAGAGAGAGAGGGTGGTTCGTCAGGCAGCAGGTAAGCGACAACCTGAAGGCAGCATGGGGGCCAGCCTGGAGGAGAAAATCCAACAGACTATTTAGAGAGTTCCCAGAGCCCGAGATCTACATCAGAAATAATTTTTAATAGGCTTATTTATTTTATTGTGTATAACAACTCCGTATTTCTACCATTGGAGCAGATTGTCACAACGCTTTTCAGGGAAAAGCAGAAATGGGCAACCAGAGAAATAAGGTTATTGGTTTTAATTGCACAACAAATGTGTTGGTGGTGAGCGAGCCTGGGATATGCGTGTGCTTCGGAGTCTGCTCACTGGCAGTCTCAGGATTTGCTTGTTTTTATTCACATCTTTATTTTTTAATAACTGCAGCTAAAATATTGAAAAAGAAACTGAGCTGCATCTTGCCAAATGTGTAAAATAACACATCTGTGTCCTTTCATCAGCCAAAGTCAAGACTATAATCAGTTCGGACTCGGATGAAAATCTCTCCAGCTCAGAGGAGGAGCCTGAATTTCAGGCTGGCAGTGAAGGCAACACCGACTCCGACACAAGCTTGAAAGAGAAGCCTGCTCCCAAGCCCAGAGCAGCTCCAAAGTGAGTCCACAGAGGCACTGGAATTAGTGCTTCTAGTGTTAATGCTGTAGAGTAATTAATAGCTCTTTTTCTTCAGTGCACCTATTTAGTGTGTCGTAAGTTGAAAAACTACTTGGGGTTTTGTATTCCAGGGGAACCACCGAAAAAGCAGCTAAAGCTCCCAAGCCAAAGCCCGAGCAAAGCACTGTCCCTGGTGAGTACAGGAGCTCCAAAACCCTGCTGATTTTCCCAGAATCCCAGGAGATTGCACTGGGAATTCTGGTCAGGGCTTGACGCTGATGGGGCAGATGTGGGTCACGAGATCTCACCTAGAAGCTGTGATGGTGGGGCACAGGCTGGCTGGTTCTAACATGAATCTGTGATTAAACCTGTTTTCATAGTTGTTCTTTTTATAAAGTGGATCAAAACTCTTCTGCTCTAATGTTTATAGCCAGAGTAGATAAGTTGACTATTTCAAACTTCCTTTCTGCTTTCTTTATTCAGTTCAAGCCCAAGAAGTTGCTGATGAAGACCCGTGTGAAGCTTCTGCAGCTCCTCCTGTCCCCGTGCCTCACGGCAAAGCTGGGTCCAAAAAACCTGCTGCAGCCAAGAAGGCCGGTGCCGCTAAGGGTACGGTGGCGTTTAGTAAGATCATTTTTAGTTATCAATTATTATTCCTGTGGGAAACACATCTGGGTGATTTTGCTGGGCAGTCAGTGGCCCGAATAACTTGAGCTTTCATTTCAGGAAAGATTTGAGGTTTGTGGCAGAGGCTGCCTCGTTGTTGTCATTTTTCAAGCAGTTTGTTTCCAAACATATCATGTTCTAGTTCATGTCAGACATGCTCGAAGGGAGGGAATTTTAGTTTGGGAACAGGAAAAGTGAATGCTTCCTACAGCGCTATGTAATACTTGGCAGGAATAATCCGAGAGGAATTTGTGTCTTGCAGTCAATGTTCTACTTCGTGTCTTTGGGGGAAGGAAGCTTCTTGGTCGCCCCCTTCCCAGGCAGGAGCAAAGCTCCTCTGGGGTAGCGTGGTCTATTTAGTGCTACCTCTACCTCACAAATATGCAGCGTTTGACTCAGGTTTTTTAAACTTTACTGCCCAGAGTCTTTGTCAAACTTTGCAAGCAGTTCTGCATATTCCATCTCGGGCGGGTTTTGGTCCCAGCAGTGCATGTAGCAGGATGTTATTTCACAGCAAAAGAGCTGTTTCTTCCACTTCTAAATTGAGAAAGCCTCAAATTCAGGAATTTCAGCTTAACTTGGAGAAATACTTCAAGGTGCTGGTAAAAAAATGTCAAAATATAGGTAAGAACAAACCCCAGGAGTAACCGTTCGGTGTAGACAGTAAATTCATTCCTTCCCTGTGCAGAAGTTTCGAAGGTCCCGGATTGGTTCTGCAGCCTTGAGAGTTTCAGGACTTTTCAATCTGAAATAGTCTGTAAATTTCTTTGGGTACATTTTAATCTCATCCTCGGGACGCAGCGGGACCGAGCAGATAAACAACCTCCTCTCTCATCATCTGGGTAAAGAGCAACCTTTGGAGAAGCCCCCTGTTGGAGTGAGAATGACCCGTGTGCTGCCCTCGCAGGGCCGTAGGTGTGATGGGAGTCATTCACCAGCTGCAGATGAGCCTGAGAGGCGGCACAAACGCGGGTTTAAGGGTTGTGTGGTTCCCTTTCAGATCACCAGCCGTCCATCCTGGAGGTTCTGGCCAAGAAAAAGGCCGCCCCCAAACCCAGCAAGGCAGCGGCGGCGAAGGAGGCAGCTCCGGATGCGGAGGCCGGAGGAGCGGGCAACAAGAAGCCTGGCCAGGCCAAGGGGCGGAAAGTCGTCAAAAGGCAGCCCAGCTCGTTGGATTCCAATTCGGATTCAGATTTAGATTTTGGGTTGAAACCTTCCAAATCAGTTGCGACAAAGGTTTGTACCTGCCACCTGTCAGAGCCAGGGGGATCCAGGGGGTCGGTGTTGGGTTTTTGGGCAGAAAAAGCCTGGCAGAGGTAGAACCCCCCCTGTGCTCCCCGCCCTTACTGCTGGGGGTGGGAAGGGGGGCTCGGGGCACACGGGTCTATCCCAGAGTGTCGGTTTGGTCTCCTCAGTCCCAGCAGCCACCTTCCCCGTGACACCGAGGTGCGTTCTGTGCTGATGGAGTGGTCCCTGTTCCCACTTGGATTTGTGATTCGCTTCTTGACTCTGCTTTTCCCGCAGAAATCCAAGCTGGAGGATGACGACAACTTCACCCTCGATTGCGCGGACAGCCCTGTAGCAGCCGTGCCCCGCACCAGGCCCGGGCGTCTCAAAAAGCCTGTCCAGTACTTGGAGGAGTCTGATGAAGATGATATTTTTTGAATTTTTATGAAGATTTTAAACTGCTGATCCATAATCCAGGAACCGGCCTTCAGCAGAGCCCCCGACAAGCTGCCACCCGAGAGCAGCAGCCCCGACTGGGAAATCTTTTCACTGAATTTAAGCTACTCCGCAAATGTTTGGTACAAGTGACTACAGCTCTATTTTTCTTAGTTTTAAATAAGTTAGATTTGTTTAAACAGGAAACCCCCCCCCCCCTTTTCTCGTGAAGGCTGGAGCCGTGAGCCCAGCCTAGTGCTGATGCACTTCCCTCTTACCCAGCAGCTACCTGGAGTCGTTTCATACTTTGTGGTCGTTTTAAACTTTAGAACCTATCAAATCCTTTAAAATACCCTCTCACGCAGATATCTTCCTCTTTAGATAGCATAAAATTGATAAAACATGTAAGCTTTTAACTCGGCAGGGGCAGAACCCCCCGCACTGGTGTTTTCCTCTCTCTCTGCGGCCCTTTCTGCCTGTGCAGGTCCCCGTTGCTCAACCCCCGCCACGTTGGGTTTTAGCCTTTGGGGTTTTTAGATTCAGGTTGAGGAAAACGCAGCTTTTTGTGCAGACTTGTCTCCGCCTGCCAGTTTTATCTCCTCGTCCGGCTGCCAGGAACCCCCATGCGCAGCCCAGAGGTCATCTCTGGGTAAGATGCTCCGGCTGCCGGTGCTCGGTGCCGGTGAAGAGCCAAATGGCGTGTCCCTGTCGTGGGATGGGACAGAGGGACAGAGGCAGGACAGACAGTGGCCATCCCAGACTCTCTGCAGGGAAAGCCACTTGGTTACTCCTAACCCGGGTTCCTCAGTAGCACAAAGCTTCTCCTGCCCATTCCTTCCTGGGGACAAACCCCCTGAGCTCCCACACGCTCCTAGAGGAGGAGTGTGGTCCCCTGCGAGGTGGGACCTCTTCCTCACCTCAGTTGCCACAGGGTGGTCAGACCTTCCAGCGCTCAGGTTCCTCAGCAGAAGCATCATCATCCTCTTCCCATCAGAAATACTTCACCGGAATATTTATTTCTTTTAGAGCCGTTCTATAGAGCCATGGGGTATTTCTTGACTGTCTGTAAATATTTTCTGTGTTTTTTCTTCGTGTCCTGACTTTGTCCCTTTTAATATTTATATAATAAAAGTGGTGTGTTTTTTTTTTTTTTTTTACTCAAGCTTTCTTCAATAAAAAGGAGTTGTCCTCAGCTGCCTCCTCCTTCCCCTGCTTTCCCCTCGCGCCTCTTTGTTAACGCCGAAGCTCGGACTTTCTCAGGAGCGAGAGGCCATCGGCTCCCACCCTTCGCTGCCAAGACCCGTCTTAAATGGGTCATCTCCATTGTCTAACCCCGCTTGTTAGTTCTGAGGCCATTTCCAGGGCTGATTTAACCAATTTTGGGCATTGTTATGGAAATGAGGGCTGCAGAGCTTGTGGCTAGCCCTCTGCTCCGCCAGCGCAAAGCGCTGGCGGAGCAGAGGGCTAGCCACAAGCTCTGGTAGATCATGGAGTCGTAGAATGGTTTGGGTCGAAGGGACCTTGAAGACCAGGGACGCCTCCTGCCAGACCAGGTTGCTCCAAGCCCCCTCCAACCCGGCCTTGAACCCCTCCAGGGATGGGGCAGCCACAGCTTCTCTGGGCAACCTGTTCCAGGGTCTCACCACCTTCACAGCAAAGAAGTTCTTCCCTCCCCATCTCACCTCCATCTCCCCTCTTTCCGTGTCAAACCCTTCCCCCTCATCTTATCGTTTCCCTGCTGGTTCCTCGCTGCCGACACCGTGGCTTTGCTAAAAAAACCACGGGCTGGACCCGCTTCCTGGGCTTGAGGTTCCCAAATTCTTGCGAACACCCCTGTGGCTCCAGGACAGACCCCGTGTGGCTCTGGGACGGACCGTCTGCCCCCAAGTTCTGCTTCTGCAGCTGGTGGTGGTGGCCGCAGGTGAGCGGGGGCTGAAGTTTCTGAGGTGCTCAGCGCTCCTGGGGTGGTGGTGGGTGCTGAGCCACCTCCCTGGGCTGGCATCGCACCCCCGGGGGGGCTGTCTGTCTGCCCTGGGTCTACTCCAGCTGCTCCTGATGGAAATGGAGGGGATCGGTGTGTGTGTTCCCCCAGCGGGAGGGATCAGGGTCACTAATGAAGCCCTGGGGGATGAGCTGTGATGTCCCACATCCCCGGGGAGCCACCACCAGCTCCTGGGCTGGCACCTGGGGACGAGCAGGACCCAGCTGTGACACCCACCTTCCCCCAGATCCCAGGCTGGTGATTGACTACGCACGGGGAGCTGCGGTGGCTGCAGGACCAGCAAACCCTGTCCCCCATCCCCTGGCCGTGGCACGGCGGGCGGGCGCGGGCACTATCGGTGCCACCGAGGTGCTTTGCTGGAACCCAGTCAAGTGTGGAAAGCGCTGTCAGATTTTCCACTGCCGGGCTCTGGAGAGCGTCTCCGGCGCGTCCCCGCCGAGGGGGCCGAGCTATTTACAGCTCTCCTCGCTGCCAGCGCCCGGAGAATCAGTTGTCACGACTCGCACAGCAAATGGCGAGGCCACGGCCGCGCCACACCGGCTGCTCGGGGAGGGCTGTGGAGCTGCCCCCGTAACCCCACCGTCACCCCACATGTATATATAGACACGTGTGTGCATGGGAACACGCCCCCCATCCTCACAGAGGGCACCGCAGTGGCCTCGCCAGGATTTTCTCCATCACAAAATCCACAACAAGGGCCTTGGGGACGCTGGGCGCCGCGGAGGAGGGTGCTGAGGTTGGGGGGCACCAGGCACCAACCCACCCCGGGGCATCGCATGGGCAAGGAGGGCCCAAGGGTGCCCTGCATCTGCCAGGGCTGTGCTCCGGTTACCAGAAAGGGAATCCGAAGCACAGGCAAAGGCCGTGGGCACTGGCACTGGTCGGAGAGGGGCTGGTGGGAGCCCTGGCAGTGCCAAGAGCCCTGGACATGCCATGAGCCGTGCCCGTCCCATGTTCCCTGCCTGTGCCACGATCCCTGCCCGTGCCATGAGCCCGTTTCTTGCAGCACCGTGAGAAGCAGCAGCCTGGCAGCACAACATCCCAGACACATCAGAGCTGGGGGCAGCCTGGGACGGTCCATGGGACCCTCCACATCCCCAACGGCCTGGGCACCGTGTCACGGAGCGGGGAGGGCTGGTGCCAGCCCCGAGCATCCCCCGTGGGGAGACCCCAGCCCCGGGAAGGCAGGGGCTGTCATGGCACAGTGGAACGCAACTGATGTCCCTGGGCTCTACCAGGGCCGTGGCAGCGATGCCAGCCCGGGGGGGGGCCTTTTTGGGGTCTGAGTCCTGTGGCTTGGTACCCCCTCACCCTGGGGATTTGGGGAGGCCCAAGGTGGGGGGGGCTTTTCTGCACGGGGGGGCCACTACCCCCTGCCCCAACCTGCGGCCCGGGCAGCTGCTGGCCCCGGGGCAGGGGCAGCCTTTGTCCTTGAGCCCCCCCCGCCTCCACCCCCAGGAGAGCCGAGCCCTTCCCACCCCCTCCGGGCGCCCCCGCGGCTGCTCTGTCGCTTTAAAAGGCCTCCAGGCGTGGCTGCGGGACCGTCATCCCGTCCCGCCGGACAAGGGACCGGACACTCCGGGACAGCCCGGGACAGCCGCGCCACCGTGGACCGCAGCCTCCGCAGGTACCGGGACCGGCCCCGCCGGGCTGGGGCTGGGGGGGGGCTCCGCGGGGCTGGGGGGCGGGGAGGGACAAGTGATGGGGACCCTCCTAGTCCTGTCCCAGCTGGTGTCCTTGGACCCATCTTTGGGGGAACAAGTCCTGGGGCTCAGCAGACACCTGGGGACACTCGCGATGGGGTGCTCTGGGCTGGCACTGCCCGGGCACCCTCCCGCCGGCGGGGATGGGCTTGGCATGGAGGAGGGTGAGCTGGAGGGGCCGTGCTGCCCACTGAGCCCGGGTGGGGGGTTCCATCCCCGTGGACACGGCACCCCCCCACCCTCAGCGCTGACCCCGCTCCCACAGCGCGGCCATGGGCGAGTGGGGCTTCCTGAGCTCGCTGCTGGACGCGGTGCAGGAGCACTCGCCCATGGTGGGGCGGTTCTGGCTGGTGGTGATGCTCCTCTTCCGCATCCTGGTCCTGGCCACGGTGGGCAGCGACGTCTTCGAGGACGAGCAGGAGGAGTTCGTCTGCAACACGCAGCAGCCGGGCTGCAAACCCGTCTGCTACGACGCCGCCTTCCCCATCTCCCACTACCGCTTCCTCGTCTTCCACGTCGTCGTGCTCTCGGCCCCCGCCGCGCTCTTCGTCATCTTCGCCGTCCACCAAGCGGCCAAGACGGGGGGTGGGGGGGCCCCCGGCCAGCGCGCCCGCCGCCTCCAGCCCTTCTACGTGGGCAGCGTGGTGGCCCGCATCGCGGCCGAGCTGGGCTTCCTGCTGGGGCAGGCGCTGCTCTACGGCTTCAGGGTGCAGCCGCTCTTCGTCTGCCGCCGCCGGCCCTGCCCGCACCGCGTCGACTGCTTCGTCTCCCGCCCCACCGAGAAAACCGTCTTCATCCACTTCTACTTCGTGGTGGGGCTGGTCTCGGCGCTGCTCAGCCTGGCCGAGCTCGCCCACCTCCTGCGCAAGGGACCCCCGCCCCGGGGTGGGTGCTGCCACCGGCCGCAGGAGCGGGGTCCGGCCCCCGGGCAGCCGGCGGGGGCCACGGAGGAGCCGTGTCGCCCCGGCGTGTCCCCGCCACGGGGGGACCTGACCGTGTAGCTGGGCCTGGGCTGACATCGCCGGCACGAGCTGTGGCTGTTCTCAGCCCGGCCGGTGCCCGGCGGGCGGCTGCGGCTCTGCCGGGGGAGCAGGGCCGTGCCGTGCCCCGGCGCCCCCGGTTCCTGTTGTGGGCGGTGGACGGGCCTCACCCGGCAGCTGCTGGAAAAAAAATATGGACAAAAGGAAGACAAACAGGTCCCATCCCTGCGCAGGGCCGGGGACGCCCCTGACCCCCACTGCTCCCCAGCCCGGCACAGGGTAGGGGGGGGCCAGGGCTGCCCCACACCCTGTGCTGGAGGTGTCACGAGCACGTCAGGGCTCTGCAGGCCAGGGCTGGCCCCTGGCAAAGGGAGGACACAGCTGCAGCGTCCAGGCTGGGAAGGGCAGAGCTTTGGGGGTGCTGGGGGGGACCCCGAAGAGCTCTGCCCCAACCCAGTCTTTGGGGACAGCAGGAACTAGTGAGGGCAAATGGGGGGGGTCCCAGGGTGCCCCCCCGCAGTGAAGAACCCCCCATGACTTGGTGCCACAGCCCCAACCATGCCCCCCCCTCCCCGGTGCCCCCACAGCAAGAACGAGCCGGGCACTAGAATAAATAAACTTTATTCTGGAGC
>JAOXNO010000012.1:4755522-4779652 GCA_028565335.1 Limnodromus scolopaceus
CGGGCGTGGGTGGGGGGTGATGGGGGGCGCCCCCCCCCCCGGCAATGCAGCCCCCCCCCCTTCATCCTGCCGTTGCCGTGGTGATGGCGGGAGCAGCCACCGGGGCTATTTTTAGCTGCTGGTACCGCAGCGGGGAGGGGGGGGCAGCCCCGGGGCTGCCAGCGTGTGTGCATGCACACGTGTGTGCCATCACGCCTGTGCACACCCCTGTGCGTGTGTCCACCCACGCACGGGGGCCTGCACACTCTTGCTTGTGGGCCTCTGTGTCCACACACGCACACACACGTGTCTGTGTGCACACCCGCACTCACGCGTGTGCATGCACATGTGCACACGCTTGCATCTATGCACACCCATGTGCCCCGGCACACACGTGCACACACCCACCTGCATGCACACCCACTCCCGTGTGCATCTGACATGATTACTGACATGACTACACGCTTTTGCTGTCACACACATGTGCCCATGTGCACACGTGTGCTCACACATGTGCGTGCACATATGTACACACGTGTATCTATGTGCACACGCACCCCAGCACACATGTGCATGCATCCATCTGCATGCACACCTGCTCCCATGCGCACACCCGCATTTGCACATCCACATGCACACCCCCCGTGCTCACACACAGGTGCCTGTATGCACAACTGTGGTCACACGTGTGTGCCCACACTACGCACACACTCAGACAGCCATGCACATCCCCACTGCCACACACACACATTCCCATGTGTGCACGCCCCTGTTTGCACACCCTCATGTGCACACCCCTGTGCTCACATCCCCTGCCAAGACCTCCACACCTTCACATGCATCGTGTTTGCACACACACATTTGCACGCCCGTGTGTGTATCTCTAGGATTTTGCATCCAGCGTGCCTGCACACCCACGCCTTTGCAGCCCCACGCCTTTGCACACACACTTTATTTGCACCCCTATGCATTTGCACGCCCATGCTTTTGCATGCATCATGCTTGCACAGCCATGCATTTGCACACACGTGCTTTTGCACACCCATGTGTTTGCACACCCACGCGTTTGCACGCCCGCTCCTTCGCCCACACCATGTTTGCACCCCCACGCCTTTCCGCACCCACTCATTTGCACCCCCACTCGTTTGCACACCCCTCATTTGCGCTCCCACGCCTTTACACCCTCCCCTTGCACACACCTTCACCTCCCTCCCCCGCCGCACTACAACTCCCAGCAGCCACCGCGCCGCGCCGCACCTCCCGCCGCCCAATCAGCGCCCGGCTTGCTGGCAGGTGCCACCATGGCGGTGCCCAGGGGCTGAGGGAAGCTTTTGCCGGCTGTTGCGGTGCCGGGACGAGGTGAGGGGCGACGGGGATGGGTAAAACCGGCGGCGATGGGGGTCTCCGGGGTCGGATCCCGCACCTCTGGGTGCGGGGACCCCCATCGCGCCCCGGGGGAGGGCCAGGCTCCAGTCGCGGCCTCCCTTTCCTCTCAGGAGCCGCTGGGCCCAAACTCTGAGGGGTGTGTGGGTCAGGAATCCTTCCCCAAAATCTTGTCCTTCCTCCCCTTCCTTCCTCTCCTTCCCTAAAATCTTGCCATTCGTTCCTTTCTTTCCCCAAAATTCCGGCCTTCCTTCCCTTCCTTCCTTTCCTTCCCCAAAATTTTGCCATTCCTTCCTTTCCTTCTCCAAAATCCTGCCATCCCTGCCTTTCCTTCCCCAAAATCCTGCCTTTCCTTCCTTTTCTTCTCCCAAATTCTCTCATTCTTCCTCTTCCTTCCCCCAAATCCTGTCATTTTTCCCTTTCCTTCCCCAAATCCTGCCTTTCCTTCCCCCAAATCCTGCCTTTCATTCCTCTTCTTCTCCCAAATCCTCTCATTCTTCCTTTTCCTTCCCCCAAATCCCATCATTTTCCCCTTCCTTCCCCCAAAGTCCTGCCAGCTTTTTCCCTGTCCCCTTTCCCTTGGCAGAGGGTGGCCATGAAGGTGGTGAACCTGAAGCAGGCCATCCTGCAGGCCTGGAAGGAGAGATGGAGCGACTATCAGTGGGCCATAAACATGAAGCGGTTCTTCCCCCGCGGAGCCACCTGGGATATCCTCAACCTGGCAGGTGAGGGGACGAGGGGGGATGCTGGGGATGGAGCTGGTTTGGGGCAGAGCAGGGGGGCAGGAGTGGGGTGGATGGGGCTCTCTGCTTTGGGGCTACTTGCTCTGGTGCTGCCCAAGCTGGTCCTGTTGCCTGAGCTGTGGTTAAACTGGTCGAAAGCTGAGCCTGTGGTGGAGGGCTGGCCTCCAGGACACCCTAGCAGGGCTGGGATCGCCGCTGGCTGCAGCAACACATGCCGAAATGCTGCTGGGTTCACAGAACCATGGAGTGGTTTAAATGGAAAGGGACCTTAAAGGCCATTTAGTCCAACCCCCTGCCCTGGACAGGGACATTTTCAGCTGAACCAGGTTGCTCCAAGCCCCGTCTAACCTGGCCTTGAACCCCTCCAGGGATGGGGCAGCCACAGCTTCTCTGGGCAACCTGGGCCAGGCTCTCACCACCCTCACAGCAAAGAAGTTCTTCCTGAGATCTCATCTAAATCTTCCCTCCTTCAGTTTAAAACTGTTCACCTTCATCTTATGGCTCCACTCCCTGATAAAAAGTCCCTCCCCAGCTTTCCTGGAGCCCCTTTAGGGACTGAAATGGTTCTGCAGGGCTCTGCCCCATCGCTGCTCACCACCTGGCTGCACACAGGTTCCCGCTACCTGCCTCAGTTTCCCCCACTGTGAGGGATAACAGCCCCGTCTGCCCCCGTCTAGCCAAAGGAGGGAAAAGTGCTGCGAAGGAGCCAGGTGTTGCTCCGAAGGCCACTTCCCACCCCCGGTTATTGGGGTTTCTTTTCCCGTCCCTATTCAAGGGCGTTTGACACAAATCCCGCCAAGCGCTGGTACCTGCTGAGCGCCACGGTTTAAAGATTTGCCAGGCTTTTATGCCAATTATAGAAACTTGTTGCTAGGTTTTGGGTTGTTTTTTTTTTTTTTTTTTTTTTTCTCCTGTGCTGCAAATGCCTGTTTGCTGGATAAATAAACAGAGCCCTGCTCCAGGATTGCTGCACCGGGGGATTTAAAGGGAAATAGCCCCGGCGCAGGCAGCAGCACTCCTTGCCCGTTTCTTCTGGCAGCGTCTGGCCCGTGGTGGTGGGTTTTGTCAAACCTCGTGGCTGAGCTCCTCAGGCCGGGTTTGTCCCCGTTCCACTGTGGCCCATAAACGTGCCCAGCCCCCACGGTGATGTGGGGCTGGAGGAGCCGAGTTGGAGCCGTGGGGCCTGGCTGTGGTGGTGGGGTGACAGATTTGCTCAGGGAGGGGCCGGCAGAGCTTGGGGAGCTGGGGCTGGGAACGCAGCACTGGGGCATGTGGGGGGTGGTTGGCTCGAGGGCCAGCCCTGCCGCTGGCCAGCTGGCCCCCAGGGCTCCCTGGTGCCTGTTCCCAACCCAGCAGCTCCTGTTCCGCTCATGGGGCTTGTGGGGCGCTTGGTCTGGGCCTGGCTGTGTATCCCCGAAAGCAGGGTGGCAGCTTTCTGCTGCCCGAGGCCAGGTCGGAGATAATCAATCCCTGCAATTTCTCCTGGCCACTCCTTAGTGCCTCGTTAGCCCGGGCTTTGTTGGAGAGTAGCCCCTCTTCGAGGACAGGGAGGGAGCTGGGTCCCTCTCTCCCTGCTGCCGGAGGAGGATCCTGACACCGACGCCGTCCTGGGCAGCAGGAGCGTTGTGCTGGGCACACGGAGAGGCTGTTCCCGAGGCCCCCATGGCTGTAACAACCGCTGCCTCTCGCCGCAGCCCTAGAGCCGTCCTTTCCCAAGCTCCTGCCTTTCAGATTTAAACTACAAAGGAGCAGAAGCTGGCACGGGCTGCCAGGATCACGGCGGTGCCCAGCAAATCTATGCTGACACGTCTGCAGTGGGTAACAGCATGTGGCTGGCTCGTGTTGACACTCCCTGATTAGATGGGGAGGGGAAGGCTGCCATTAGCCTTCTGTCCTTGAGCTGAGACGCTTTTGGCCGAGGCCTGAGCCTTCGAGCAAGACCCAGGGAGTCTCCTGCTCCCGCCATCGGGATCCGGCGACGGCTGCTGCTCCTCCTCCTCCTGTCTTTGGGGTGACAACTTCCCAAACGGCTGCTGCCCCCTCTTGCATCTGGGCGCTTTGACCTACTTACAGCCCGTGCCGCAGCCCCGGGCCTGCTTTCAGGAGGTGGTTCCTGCGCTCTACCATAGTTCAAATGGTCAATTAAAGGCTTGACTGAGCAGATAGGACGGGCAGAGCCCCTCCAGCACCCGCGGGCTGGCACTGGCAGGCAGCCGGCGGCAGGGAGGGCCAGACGCACAGGGCTGGGCCCAGCGGAGAGGGGGCTGTCTGCCCGGAGTTCAGCCCCAGGTGCCGGAGCAAAAGTCACTCGGTGGAGGATGTGAGAACCTCCTGGGCAGGACGTGGGAGGGAGGGGAACGTGTTTGGAAAGTGGCAGGCGCTGTTTCGGGGCCAGGGTGCCCGGGGAGAGCTGAGTTAGCAGGAGGCTCCTTGCGCTGCCTGAATTATTTACCGGCTTTTGCCGTCGGGGATTAGAAAGTTGTGGGATTCAGTTAATTTCAGGGAAGAGCGGTGCAGAGTCACTGCGGTTAGCACAATTTGTCACTTGTCCTGCGGGATGAGGGCAGAGCGTGCGTGTGTCTGTGTGTCCCCACACCCGTGTAACACGTTGACCCGGGACCTCCTGGCCCCTCTCCTTTGCTTGCAGAGGCTCTTCTCGAGCAGGCGATGATCGGGCCGTCGCCGAACCCACTCATCTTGTCCTACCTGAAATACGCTATCAGCTCCCAGGTAACCACACTCCCTGCGCCATCTCGCGCTGCAGACGCTGCTGGGTGTCACTTCGCAGTGAGCGGGTGGGCAAAGAACCGGGGGTGTGGAGTCGGTGGTGAGCAGACACCCCAAATCTCCCGTCAGTGCCTCCCCAGGGCTTGGGTGGGCATTGGAGGGTTCAGCCCGAGCCAGGGGTGTTTCAGTAAATCTCCTCTGCCCATCGCCCTTGGGGTGGGAATCTTTGCCCTCTGAGAGCCTCCGCGGTCGCTGGAAGCTCTGCGCTTTCTCAGCGCGGCGTTTTCACATCGCCTAAAGTTTTGTGTGAAACGAATCAGCGCTCACCTAAAAATGTCTGTTTGGATTTGTGCCGGGTCAGCGCCCCAGCCCCGTCTGCGGCAGTGACAGGCAGCCGGGGCCGTGCCCTGACCTTGCCGTTCCTCAGCAACCAGCCCCGCGCTGGCAAACATCACCCACTGAACACGCCGCCGCACCCGGTTTGTTTTGGTTTTGTGTTTTTATTTGTAGATGGTGTCTTATTCCACGGTCCTGACGGCCATCAGCAAGGTACGGCTCTGGCAGGCGCTCTCTGAGGTTTTTCTCTTTCCCTGTGACCCACGTATCCATTTCCCTCCCCACAACTCTCACCGAATATAGGTCAAGTGGAAAGCGACATCCTCTGCTGAGTCAGCAGCGGTCAGACGGTGCAGATTAGTGCCCGAGTCTTTCCGTGTCCCGCTGGGGACAGGCTGCCGCCGCGCCCGGCAGGTCCCGCTCTGGTTTTGGGGACGGCTGCGGGTGTGAAAGCCTCGTTCCCTCCGTCGTGTGGGGCCTGGCAGGCTCCTGCCCCGCAGCGCCCTGTGTGTAAACCACACCCCGGCTGCTGGAAACCACATCCCTCTGTGGCCGGCGGCGTTGGCAGCGCCGTGGGGATCCGGAGCTGGCGATGGGAAAAGCGGCGCTGCTCACAAGGGAGGGCTGCCAGCACCCGAGCCACGCGGCTGCGGCCACCAGCCCCTGCTTGGCCAGCCAGCTTCCCACGGGTGGCCCTGTGCCACTCGGATGGGGATGAGCCCTCTGTGGCCGCCTCTGCTCAGCATTTGGGGCCGCTCTGGAAGGAGCCATAGCCCCTCGCAGCCCACCCTCCCCGGGCATTAGCCTTGTCAGGGTGATCTCTGATCTGAAGGAAGAATAATTTAAGGGAGGATAATTTCTTTCCTCCCACTTCCTCGTGGTTACAAGGGGACAGGAGGAAAAAGGCGCTGGTAGCCACGCCGTGCCAGCGTTGTTTTGGGGTGGCACAGGCTGAGCTTGGAGCTGTGCCACAGACATGCCTCAAAGCCCCGGCGAGGGTGAGGAGCCCTCCGGTGGGGCTCAACACCCTTCTGGGGTGGTGGTGGCGATCCCAGGGGAGGGCAGAGCCAACGTACGGCCGGCTGACACTGAGCACAGTGGCGGGTCCGCTCCGAACGGCACAAGCTCCTCACCATTCCCCTGGTCGTGCATCGCTGCCTGTTCTGGCAGGGCGGGCAGAGAGCTGACCTTGACAGCCGAGGCTTCCTCCTTCAGATCAGCGTGGGCCGAGAGTAGACCTGCGGGCTAGCTCCGGCCCGGCGGGGTGGCCCCATCTGCTCTGCGAGGAGGCGGGGAGCCACGCTTCTGCTGCCCACCGCCCTCCCGGCCCCGCGGCCAGCCGGGCTGTTGGCGCTGCCAGCGCCGCCGAGCCGGGGGTGGGCACCGAGCCACTGCCACGTCAAGGCAGCCGGTGGGGAGTGGAGCTCAAGCCCCCGTCGCCGTCTTGGGGAAGCTGCTGAGAAAACCCCAGCCTCGTCCCTGCTGCCGTGGCCCAGTTGCCTCCCGCGACCCTGGGAGGGCACGACCCGGCCGTCGGACAGTCCTGACCTAGTTCTCATTCAAGTGGCTGCTGGGCAGCTGCCAGGGCAAGCGTCCTGCGGCCGGCAGTGCCCAGCCCAGCCCGTGGAGGAAGGGGTTGCGTTTGTTTTTGGAGGCGCCTGGAGCCCGGCAGCCCCCATCTGAAATCCTTCCTTGTTCTCCTCCTCTAGTTTGATGACTTCTCTCGGGACCTGTGTGTCCAGTCGCTGCTGGAGATCATGGACATGTTCTGCGACCGCCTCAGGTATGGTGTGGCCCTTCCAGCCCTGCCACCTTGGCCCTGGGCTGGTACCGGGAGCTGGTAGGGCCTGGCTGAGCCCCAGATACTCGCCCTGGCAGAGGGAGGCAGGTTTGCCCCCCAGCTCCGTGGCTGTTCCTCATTGCTGTCCCCCTCAGGCTGGGCTGCCACGTGAAGGCCAGCATGGGGAGAGCAGAGGGGGTCTAAAACCCACTAACTTTGTGGGAAGCTGCAAGAAACCCACCTATGCTGGGATAAACGCCTCTGCTCTGATATTCTGGCCTGGCTCAGGTAGATGGAGGGGGATGTAAGCCCTGTGACCTGAGGATGCCTGTCCCCTCAGAGCATTTAATTTCTCTTATGTGGCCTCTGCAGCTTCCCAGGGCCTCGGCTTCACGTCCCTGTCTGCCAGCACTCACAGTCCTGCCTGCGCTGCCCCAGGCTCTCCAGGCAGCTGCCTTGTTTTGCTTCGTGCTCTTCCGCTGGTGTTGCAGGACCCAGGGGAGTCCAGACCATTCAGGCCACGAAAAAACTTTTTTAGAAAGCTGGGAAATCTTCCTGTTAACCCCTGACAGCCTCTTCTGGGAGGCCGGAGCAGACAGCACGCGGCAGGGGGCAGCGGGAGGAGGAGGAGGGATGAAGGTAGCAGCTCTTCAATTACATGAAATGAAGCAGCAGCAATGAATATGCATCAGTCACAGATGTTGACAAGGAGCTGTTGCTGGCCAACTGCAGAGCCGGCCGCTTAATCCAGTCCTTGCCTAATCTGATCCTCTGCTTAATTTGATCAAAACTTCTGGCCCCGATGATTTGTGCATCAGGAGGGGAAAGCGTTCACCTCTCACAGCACATTGATCAACGCTGAGCCTCTCTTAGCAAGATAATTTGATTAGAGGCTTGGAAAGTTTCCCTGCAGTAGAGTGGCCAGAGAGGAGGCTGCGCTGGGGAGACTTTATTTCCCCTGGCACAGCGGGGATGCTCCTGGTCTGAGCAGGTTGAGATCTGCAGCAGAGGAGCTGGTGGGCAGACTGGGAGCACTGGGATGTGGGTTTGGATTCCCCAGCCTGCCCCATTTCTGTACCTTGGTTTCTCTGGGCCCAGTAACCCAGCCCACGGTGAGCACGGTCCCGTTTCTCTCCCCTTCCCAGCTGCCACGGCAAAGCAGAGGAGTGCATCGGCCTCTGCCGGGCGCTGATGAGTGCCCTCAACTGGCTCCTGCGCTGCGCGGCCTTCTACGCCGAGAAGGTGAAGGAGGCGCTGGAGCAGGCGGCAGCGGAGAGCCAGCTGAAGATGTGTCTGGAGCGGCTGGGGAAGATGCTCAGCAGCACCAAGAACCGTGCCCTGATCCACATCGCGAAGCTGGAGGAGACGTGTATGTCGGTGTTGCTGCCCCTGCCCTGCCCCGCAGCACGCTCTGCCCGTGGCCACTGCCAGGGCTTCCTCTGAGCCGTTGCTGGCCCTGGGGACATGTCATTGCCACCTCTCCCTTCCCCCTGCCCAGCTCCTTGCCGCATTGTCCCTGCGACTCCAAGCCCATCCATCTTCCAGCCCTGTTGCTGTAACAGTCTCCTCCCTGGCTCCGTGCCACCCTCTGCCCCCTCCCCTCCATGCTGCCCTTGGAAGAGGAGCAGAATTAATGTGAAGGCTGCGTGAGCTGTTCCTGGGCGCGCAGCGGGTTCTGTGCTCTGCCGGCGTCCCTGGCACAGCCCCGCACCTTTCCGTCGGTGCCTGCACCTTGCCAAGAGGCTGTGCCAGGCTGAGCCTGGGACAGGAGCTGCTGGGTGGCACGTAGACCCTCGGCTTGGGTTTGCAGAGGTGCGCTGACTTCTGCTCACCGCGAGCCCCAGCCTCGGCAGGCTCCACCATGGACCTTGGAGCCAGCCTGCCCGGCTTCTCAGCGTGTCACTGTCCCTCCCTGCCCCACTGAACGCCTGCCCTCCCTCCCCAGCCTCCTGGAGCGCTGTGGAACAGTCCCTCCTCAAGCTGGGGGAGAACCTGAACAGCCTGGGCAACTCCACACTGCGAAGCCGGGCCGATGACTGCATCTCCCTCATCAAGAGGTAGCTTTGTGCTGCTGTCTCTGTGGGCTGGGAGGGTAAAATGGGTCCAAGCCCTGCTCTGGGGGCCAAGAGCCTGCTGGCTCCCTGGTCTCTTGTCCCTTCCCACCTCAGATACCTGCACTGGCTGTGGGCTGAGGCTGGCGAGAGGCTCTGGGGTAGGAGAGGGGACAGGGCTAGTGGTGACTTGCTGTGAAGGAGTCTTACCCAGGGGTTGCTTCTCTGAGGTCCCTCGCCATCCCTCAACTTCTCTGGCCACACTGGAGCTGCCCTCCCTGCTCTGGATCCCCCTGGAGCTGCTCCCAGGGCCTGGGCTGTCCTGCCCCAGAGAGATGTGGGACAGCAAGTGTCAGGGGCTTGGCTGGGAGAGGAAGATGGGACAGGAGGAGCAAGGATCCTTCCCTGCAAGGTTCCAGTGACTCTGTGCTGTCTTCTCCCACCCAGCATCCCCACCATGCTCTCGGTCCACTCCGAGCAGCTGAACAAAACCGGCTTCCCCACCGTACATGCCGTAGTGCTGCTGGAGGGGACCATGAACCTCACAGGAGAGACCCAGCCGCTGGTGGAGCAGCTGATGATGGTGAAGAGGATGCAGGTACAGAAGTAGCATCTTGTTCTCCTGCTCAGGGTGGCCTGGGCTGTGGGACCAGTGCCTTGCTGTAAGCTCGGCGCTCCGTACCTCCCTGTACTGATCCTGGTCCAAGGGTATGGGCGCAGCTGCAGGGAGCAGCGGGAGCCCATCAACACCTTCGCAGGGGGCTCGGGGTTTGGCTGTGGTTGGGGGAGGCACTTTGTTGCCTTTCCAGCACTGGAGCGTTTTGTCTGTGTGCCCTGCAGCGCATCCCCTCCCCGCTCTTCGTGCTGGAGATCTGGAAGGCCTGTTTTGTGGGCCTCATCGAGTCCCCCGAGGGCACGGAGGAGCTGAAGTGGACAGCCTTCACCTTCCTGAAGGTAGGGCCCAGCCCCACAGCGAGCGCAGTGCTTCAAGCCCTGGTTCTGCTGCTGCCTTTTCCCTGCGTGCCCCTGCTGAGCGCTGAGCCCTGGCAGGGCAATCGGTTCTTCTCTCCCACAGCGTGGCCCTCGGGGTCCCCCCACACCCCGGCTGAGCCCGTGACAGCCCTCCTCCAACCCGCTGAGCATCAGCTTTGCTGTCCAGGGCTTCTTTTCAGCCCAGCCCCACTTTGTTTTGCGGTTCTCGGGATGGTGTGGGGGGGAAATCATGGCCTTTGAAGGTTGCCACAGCAGCCTCGGGGCCTGCGCTCCCACAGCTCAGCGGTGGGCAGCCCTGGAGCAGTCTGCTTCCCCTCCTTTCTTTGTACCAGACAAAGGGGATCTGCGTGTAATTTCAGGCCTGAGACATGTCCCCTGCCTGGCTGTGGAGACGTGGCCATGCCCTGTGGCTCTCTGTGATGCTGGAAGGACCCTGCAGAGGGGAGGGCAGGGGCACAAAGTCCTCTGGGCGCAGGGGCTGCTCCAGAAATGCTCCTTTCCCCGGGCTGGAAACACGCAGGCATGTTTGGCGTGGCTGCTGCCCGTGTTCCTGGGAGGTCCTGAGTGCGGAATGGGGTCTGCCTCGGTCAGTCAGAGTCACCCTCTGTGTCTTTCAGATCCCCCAGGTCCTGGTTAAACTCAAGAAGTATCCCCAAGGGGAGAAGGTGAGTCTCGAGGGCCAGCGGTTGGAGCCGTTTGCCGCGTTGTGCGCACCACTGAGCTGTGTTTGTCACAGTGGTGCTGGTGCCTGGCCAAAGCTGCGTGGGGGTGACTGGGGTAGGAAATGGCCTATTTCCCAACAATCTTCCTCTAACGGAGCCGGCGGCGCGGGAGGGGAAGGTGGGCTCGTTGCGGCAGCGCTCCGAGCTGAGCGCTTGGCTTTGTGCACTGCAGGACTTCACCGAGGACGTGAACTGTGCCTTCGAGTTCCTGCTGAAGCTGACCCCTCTGCTCGACAAAGTGGATCAGCGATGCAAGTGAGTGATCGCTGTGCATGGGGCACACCTGCAGCACTGTGAGCCTGTGGCCGGTGCGTGCCACAACCACCCCCTCCTCTCTGCGGGGAGCTGCGATGCGGGGTGCTGGGGCAGCTCCTGGCGAGGCTTTTTATAGCTGCTGATCCAATTCCTTCTTCCTTCTGTGATTCCTGAACCTGCCAAATGAGCAAGGCACTGAGTGTCTGACAGCTGAACAGAGTTTTGGTGATGCTGTGTGATATCTGGGGCTGCTTTTGGCCCTGAAGCAGCCTCAGAGGGGTGGGAGCGGGGCCAGGACAGCAACCCAGGAGTGCTCTTTCCCTGCGGCACTGCCCAGAGCAGCAGGAATGCTGTCCCTCAGGGTAACGTTCTCTCTCTCTCTCTTTCAGCTGTGACTGCATGGATCTGCTCCTGCAGGAGTGCAGCAAGCAGGGGCTGCTTTCAGAGGCCAACATGGACAACCTGATTGACAAACGGTACAGCCCCCTCAAAAATCCGGGTAACCGAGTGGGGTTGGAACACCTTGTCTTGCCGTCCTTGCTGGGGGGGAGCAGAAGGGACCAGCTGTGATGGCGCTGGCTGTCCTGCAGCTGAGACACCGTGGCCTGGGGGGACGAGGCTTTGCTTCCAGTGACAGATTGAGTAAAAGTCTGTCCTCTGGGAGTGGTGGCGGTTGCTGGCCTGAGGTGGTGGCCTTTCCTCGGGGGGTGCCGATGGTGGAGGTGGGTGGGAGGTGGCTGAGGGCAGGGCAGGGTGACGAATTCCTGCTCGCTGGATTCCTCAGGGCAGCGGACAGAGAACACGCTCCGCACTTGAAATCGGCCGAGAATGCCAACATCCAGCCTAACCCAGGGCTCATCCTGAGGGCCGAGCCGACTGTCACCAACATCCTGAAGGTGAGTCCCCTCATGCATCCATGCTGGGCAGGCCAGTCTCAGCCCCAGAGCCTGTTTCCAGCAGCACCGGTCTCACCAGGCAGCCGGGGTGGTTGGGAGGTGCCTGATCTCCCCCTGTGATGGGGTGGAAGAATCGCTCGCAGCCTTGTTTCTCTGCTGTGGGCACCAGGAGCTCCTCTTCTCCTTCCCAGGAAGGTGGAGGAGCCATCAGGCAGCTTGTTGCTGTCAGTGCCAGCAGCCTGAGCCCAGCCAGCTCTGCCTATCCTGCTCACAGCTGCTTCCCTGCATGCATCTCCCCCCGTCCCTGGGGACTCCCCCCATCCTTGCATCGCTCTTGCCTGCTGAGCATGAGAGGATGTTTTGCTGCTGCTTTTGCTGCCCCGGTGCCCTGGGGCTCTCCCCTGCGCTGTGCCCTGCGGTGCCGGGGGCACAGAGGGCTCCATCCCCACGCCCCCCAAGCCCTGGGGGTCCCTGCTCACCGAGGCCTCACAGGACAGCTCTGGCAGACAATCAATTCTGCCCTCACGGTCACAGTTTTACTGCTGCACTGTGACACACATTCCCTGTGACTTCTCATTCCTCTATTTTATTTTTTTTTGCAGACCATGGATGCGGATCACTCCAAGTCCCCTGAGGGTTTGCTGGGGGTCTTGGGTCACATGCTGTCAGGGAAGAGCCTGGACTTGCTGCTGGCAGCGGCAGCCGCGACGGGCAAGCTGAAATCCTTCGCTCGGAAGTTCATCAAGTGAGTGTCCACCTGGACGACACTGTCCCTGGTCACTGGTGGGGCTGGGGTGAGTGGGCAGCTCCCCAAGCTACCCTCAGGCAGGGCTGGATGTGCCTCTGGCCCAGTGTCTCTCTACCACTGGATCCAGCAGAGCCCTGGTGAGGGCTGGGATCTTGGGGAGACCGCACCCCTCAGCACCCCATCTCCGTTGCTTCTGCGTGAACAGGGCAGAGAATCAAAGCTGGGCTGGTTTAAGGGTATTAAGAGAACTGAAAGCACTGGCTCCATCCAGGGCTCTCACTGCGTGTGTGCCTTCAGTCCCCAGGTGCCCGTGTCCTGGTTAGAGCACACGCAACCAACACGCGTGGGGCTGCGGGGTGTGATTCCTCCAGCGGGGAGGCCTAGGGCAGCCCAAAACACGCCAGCCCGGCTGGGTTCACCTCTCCTCCGTGCTCACTCTGTTTGGGGGGTTTGTACCGCTGCGGTACAGAGAGGGCCACGCTCAGAAATCCCAACGGAGCCGGGCAGAGCCAGCTCCGGCGAGAGGACGGTGCTCGAACGCTGGCTGGGCGTGGGGGAAAGCAGCGTTGCTGGACCTGTTTTGCTGCAGGGGAGCAGAGGGAGGAGGCGGCTCGTCCCCTGCTCTGCCGGAGGGTGTCTGCGGATCCGGGCCCCGCTTTGGTCCCTGCCCATCCCGCTCCTCCGTGCTGGGCGCTGGGATGGGGGGCAGGAAGGGGTCTGCAGGCCCCCCCGCCTGTCTCGGGGATGGGAAGGCGCCTCTTTCTCGTGGTGACAACGCTTCACCGCGGCTCTCTCTGCCCCCTCCAGGCTGAATGAATTCACGAAGCAGATCAACGGAGAAGGCCGTAAGTGCGTGCGCATCCCTGTGTGGGGTGGTTCGAGCCGTGCTCCCCCCGCTGCCACGTGCTGGGACACTGCGGGGCCCGGCTGGATTAAGCTGGGACTGGCTGCGGCGCCAGAGCGAGCCGAGCTGTGCCGGACCCGGCACAACGGGACGTGGCTGAATGCCAGCGGGGATCTGGGCTCCCGGGGAACCCGCTGCCCTCACGTGTGGCACACGCGTGTCCATCCTGGATGCGGGGTGCTCCCTGCTTATGGGGGGCTCCCTGTCCCAGCCCACGGGGCCCCTCACGACTGGCCCTGCCCCGGCTCCCTCCCTGGAAGGGATGATGTGTCAGCACAGAGCCCCAGATAAGGACTCTGCATTTTTCCGTGTGATGAGACTCACTGAGTGCTCTGACCTTCCACGGTGCTGGGGGGAGCCTGGGGATGGGCTGGGGCTGCCAGATGGGAGGCCAAAGCCACTTTGGGGGCTCCAGCAGAGGCAGACGGGGCGGAGGGAGGCACTTAGCACATCCCTTGGAGCCCCTGTTCACGAACAAGCACTTCGGGGGGTTAGCAAAGCTGCCTGGGGGTGGCAGGGTCCTGGCCCCCGAGCTCAGAGGGCTCCTGCCTGCCTCCTTGTGCCGAGGCTGGGGAGCCCCAAGGTCTTTGTTTCTCCTCCCTCAGCCAAAGGAGCCCCCGTTCGGGCCTTGCTCTTTGACATCTCTTTCCTCATGCTGTGCCATGTGGCCCAGACCTACGGCTCGGAGGTAAGCCCTTGCGAGCTCTGCCGATGCGCTGCAGCCTGCCAGCCTCCTCTAGTGGCCAGCCTGCCACCACCACCGTCCCCACAGCCACCCCAACGCCTGGGGTGAAGCACCCCAGTGCCTTTGACCTTGTGTAGGTAGAAATCCATCCCTGCAGGGTCTGTTGGTGCCAGGTGATGGAGCAGGGGTGGCTGCACCCTCCCTGAGGGCTTTGCTTGCGCTCCGTTTATGGTACTGTGGTATCGGTGGGAGCGCTGCTCTGATCTCACCGGACTTTTCTCAGTGTTCCCCCTCCGGTTTGGTGCTGGTTGGCCAGAGGGGGGGCCACACAACCCGGCTGGGCATCAGCCCTCCCCCAGGAGAGGAGGAACTTGCAGCCCCAGCTCAGGAAATGGTACTTTGGTTGCCTGAAAATGTTCCAGGTTTCGACATCTGCGTGTGTTGGGAGGCGAAACGATACTGAAACACCGGGAACAGGGAGAGGGAGCGAAAGGCGGGCGGAGGGGGCCTGCCTGGTGCTCCCTGGGGAGCGGGGAGGGGGGGTCCTGGCTGGAGGCAGCCCGGAGCGGACGTGCAATGGTCTCATCCCCCCGGTCCAGCTCCGAGTGACTTTCCTGACCAGCTGCTGCTGAACAGATGTGCAAAACTTTTTTTTTTTTTTTTTTTTTTGACAAAAATAGTGTCCCTGGGGTGATGGCGGGCTGGAGGGAGGAAGCGGCATGCGGGATTCCCAGCTCGTGTCCCCCTCGGGAGCCTTCCCAGCTGGCTGCCAGCTGGACTGTGCACCCCAACCCTGTGGAGCCGGCGCTGGGGACCCCAAGCGCAGCTCGGCAGGCAGGGGACAAGTGACTCTGGGCAGGATGCGGTGACTCCGCTGGCACACTCACAGCCCCTCGGGACTGGTCCTGTCCCGGCATCTCCCTGAGGGAAGCCACTGGAGTGCTGCTCTGAGATGGGCCACGGTCTCTCAGGGAGTCCTGTGGTAGAGGGGGCCGAACCACAGCCCACAGGCTGGGAAACAAGGCCTTACTGGGGGGCTGACCAGTGCCTTACTGGGTGATGACCAGTGCCTACCTGTCTGTGCAGGCCACAGGGCGGCGCTGTTCCCCTGGCCATGAGCACCCCAGGGTGAGGGTCCCTCCCCAGGGCGGGGGTTTCCAGCAGAGTGGGGGTCCCTCCCCAAGGTGGGGGTTCCCAGCAGATTTCGAGTCCCTCCAGGTGGGAGTTCCCAGCAGGTGGGGGGTCTCCGGCAGGGTATCTGTGGGATGCAGGCCGTGTGGCAGCCCCTGTGCTGGTTCCCTTCCAGGTGATCCTGTCGGAGTCGAGCCCGGCGGGTGAGGTGCCCTTCTTTGAGACCTGGATGCTGACCTGCATGCCCGAGGAGGGGAAGATCCTCAACCCCGACCACCCCTGCTTCCGCCCCGACTCCACCAAGGTGGAGTCCCTGGTCGCCCTCCTCAACAACTCCTCCGAGATGAAGCTGGTGTAAGAGCTCACCCTGCCAGGCTGGGGCAGACCAGGAGGAGAGCCCCCACTCCATCTTCCTTGGCCCCATGGCTGCTCTGAACAAGTGTCTGACCCTCTCCTGCCTCTCTCTTCCCCGGCAGGCAGATGAAGTGGCACGAGGCATGTCTGAGCATCTCGGCTGCTATCCTGGAGATCCTCAATGCCTGGGAGAACGGCGTCCTCACCTTTGAGTCAATCCAGGTGGGCCTGGTGGGAGGATGGTGTGGGGCAGAGCAGGGGCACAGGCACACCGCTGTGTCCCGAGGAGGGGCCAAGTTTCAGCAGGGTGGGGGTCCCCTGTCCTCCTGCCCTGAATGCTTCTGCAGCCACTGTGGAGCTCTCTGGCTCCTTTTTGACTTGGGTGGGGAACTGATGCACCTCCAGCCACTTGATGCTGCCCCATTGGTAGCAGTGGGGCCGGCAGGGACAGGTTCCACCCCTTGGAGGAGAGAGGGGCTTGGACCCTGCAATCGTGTCCCACAGCCTTGGGAAGTGACACTGAGATAAAGCCTGTGCCTCCCCAGGTCCGTGCTCATCTACTTCCTCTTCCATCTCCTCCCCTAGAAAATCACGGACAACATCAAGGGGAAGGTGTGCAGCATGGCAGTGTGTGCGGTGGCCTGGCTGGTGGCCCACGTCCGCATGCTGGGCTTGGATGAGCGGGAGAAGTCCCTGCAGATGATCCGGCAGTTGGCCACCCCCCTGTACGGCGAGAACACCCTGCAGTTCTACAATGAGCGGTGAGTTCCAGTGCACCAGGCCCCATGTCGTGCCATCTCCTGCCCTTCTTTCCACTTCTCGGGGTCTCTGTGACCCCGTCTCTCTCTGCCACAGCGTGGTGATCATGAGCTCCATCCTGGAGCACATGTGCGCGGACGTCCTGCAGCAGACGGCCACACAGATCAAGTTCCCCTCCATGGGCATGGACACTATCCCCTACTGGAACCTGCTGCCCCCCAAGAAGCCCATTAAGGAGGTGCTGACGAGCGTCTTCACCAAGGTGCTGGAGAAGGGCTGGGTCGACAGCCACTCCATCCACATCTTCGACACCCTGCTGCACATGGGGGGCGTCTACTGGTTCTGCAACAACCTGGTGAAGGTATGGGGTGGAGGAGGGAGTTGGGTTTAGCCCATGCTCTTAGTCCCCAAGAGTCCCGGGCTGGCTGCTGTGACAGTCCCGGGCCCTGGAGGCCAGCGTGGATGGCCCAGCCGTGCCTGTGGCTCCCTCAGTCCTGCCCTTCGCCTCCCAGGAGCTGCTGAAGGAGACACGGAAGGAGCACACGCTGCGGGCTGTGGAGCTGCTCTATGCCATCTTCTGCCTGGACATGCAGCAGCTGACGCTGACCCTGCTGGGCCACATCCTGCCCAACCTGCTGACGGACTCCTCCAAGTGGCACACCCTCATGGACCCGCCGGGAAAGGCCCTGGCCAAGTAAGACCCTGGACACACGGGCACAGTGTCCTTGGGGGTGGGTGGGCTGGTTTGTGAAGATGGGGAGATGCTCCGTGCGGGATCAGGGATCCCAGACACCTGGTTCCCCAGCACAGTGCCGGCAGGAGCACACGCTGGTGTCCTGCACCCCGTTCCTCTCAAGGACGGGGCAACTTGTGATGTCCTGGTGCGCGCTCTGGCCTCTGCCATCTTCCCTTGCCTGCACGCTGTCATCTGTGTGGTCTGGCAGCACCTGGCAGTGTCCCTACTCTGTCCCCAGGCTCGCCGTCTGGTGTGCCCTGAGCTCCTACTCCTCCCACAACAAGGGCCAAGCGTCCACCAGGCAGAAGAAGAGGCACCGAGAGGATATTGAGGTGCATCTGGTGTGGAGCTGGGTTTGGTTGGAGGCTCTTTATGCTCAAGAGTGGGCAGTGTCTGCGGGGGGTGATGGTGGCAGGAGGATGGGGAGCTGAGGCCGGGTTCTCTGGGCTGACTGAGGTCCTTTCACCTTAAAATGCAGGTTTTCCCTTCTCTTTTCTGGGGAAGGGGGCCTGTAATGAGACGGTCTGTATGTGGTTGGCCCAAACTGAGATGTTCTGGGTGAAGAGAGATGGTAGCCCTGGGCCATGGGGCTGTGCAGAGCTCAGGGTGGGTCATTAGCCCCAGGGAGGGGGGCCAGGATCCCCCCTCAGAGAGGGGCTGGTGGGGCTGAACCCCCTTTGCCCCCTGACTCCAGGATTACATCAGCCTCTTCCCGCTGGATGACACGCAGCCCTCCAAGCTGATGCGCCTGCTGAGCTCCAACGAGGAAGACTCCAACATCCTCTCCAGCCCCAGTAAGTGGGGGTGGGAGGGTGGCTCCTGGGGATGGCAGCGGGCTGCCTCTCGCTCGTTTTGGGGTGTAAAACGTGTATTGACACAAAAACGCTTTTCTCCCCAAGCTGGCCAGGTGAAGATTTAGGGCACTTGAGTGTTCTGCTGTTGCCCTGGAGCTTCTGCACCTTAGAAAAGGTCAAACTCTTTATTTCCCTGGTCAGAACAACTTAGGAAAGGGGATGAGGTTACACCTTCCTTCTGTGACGTTGCCACCCAACCCAGTCCGTCGCGCACGGGGGGGCTCGGGGAGGTTTTGTCAGAGCTTTTTCACCCCCAGCCAGTCCTCGTGGGCCCGAAGAGCTGATGTGCTGCAGCACAAGTGGCAGGAGGTGACACTCCTGGTGTCTGTGGCTAAATCCTGACGTTCCACTGTTGTTAACGAGGCAGCGAGCGGAGGCGATGAGTCCCTACAGTCACGTCCCTGTGTCCCTGCAGGCCCCTGCCGCGGGTTGCGACAGCTCTGGCAGGACATGCCGACGGGGCGTCCGAGGTGCCCTCCTGCTGCGGCGGGTGCTGTCACGGCTCCCACATACGTATGGCCTCCTGGGCAGTGAGTCAGGAGGTTCCTTGGTCATTGTTTCTCCTGATGCTCTTATCCTAAGTTGCTCTTTATTCATTAGTTTTCAACTCATCCATCAACCTGTGGTTTTTCTTAGTTTCATTACTGTTGAAATACGGGGTTTTCCCTTTATTTCACTATCTTTTTTTAACTTTTGAGGCAGTCCCACTGCTTTCCAGTGACATTCAGGACTTTTTTGGGCTATTTGCTGCAGTGATGTGGAAACGCCGCTTCCGGCAGCAGCCACGTAACTCATGTGATTCCATGAGAAAAGTGTGGGAGGGCTTTCTTCTTTTTTTTTTTGGGGTGAGCATCCTCAGAGCAGCACAAGGTGGGTGCTGCTGCTTTTGGCAGTGGCTGTGTCCTGTGGGGTCCGCACAAGAGCTCTCCCAGGAGATTCCCATCCCGTTGGACCGGAGGTGGCCCAGTTCCTGTACCGCAGGAGCACCCAGCAGTGCTCCAGTTTGGGTCGGATACATCCCCTTGCTCCGTCCCGGGATTTGCTGCTGGTTTGTTGGATGTGCCTCAGCTCTGGTAGCTAAATTATACCCTGAGAGTGAGAACTGAGTGCTGCTGTGCAGCTGTTGAACATCTGGCTCGCTCCGCCCAGCCTGCTGTGCTGCCGGCAGCGTGCGCAGGATGTGCGGGGCGCGCTTCGCCGGGGCAGAAGCTGTTCTGCTGTTCTGCTCCTCTCCCCATCGTGACATTGCGTTAACTCTGCTCGTGCCCTCCCGGAGCGTCAGGGACGAGTCACGGCTGCAATTAAAAGCGAGCAGGGAGCACAGTCACGGTCTCACTCACGCTTACCCTCTGGAGATGCCATTCGACTTGGTCAGACTCAGAATAAATCTGGCTTGTGCAAGAGCCAAGTGTCACACCCCAAGAGCACCAGTGGCAGCGTGTGCAGCCCTCCCTGGGCTACCGTGCTCCGTCACGCATGGGGCTTGTGTGGGCTTGTGCCGAGGGATTGTGACCGGGGCAGAGACTGTCCCTGCTGCGCATCCCTGCCCTGCCCAAACAGCCAAGACTCTGCTCCTTTGGGTACGGAGGGTGACGAGGACCGTGATCCAAACCTCTCCAGCTCCATAGGGTGGTTCAGGGCAAAGCCCCTCCTGGAGCCCAAGGGCTGGGTGAGCTCGAATGGCTGGAGCTGGCCAGAGTTGGGCACCTGAGGGGGCCAAGAGGCCGTTGTAGCCTCCCCTCAGCCTGACGCATGTTCTCCTTCCCAGCAGATCGCTCGATGAGCAGCTCGCTCTCCGCCTCCCAGCTCCACACCGTCAGCATGAGGGACCCTCTGAACAGGGTGCTAGGTAATGGTGGGGGGCTGGATCTCCCCAGCAGCGAGACCTGGCCGCGGGGTCAGATCCAGCCATGCTGAGACACTGGTTGGGGCCCTGTCCCTTGTGCAGGAGGCTTGGGCCACCCCCAGCCTCCCTGAACCCACCTGGCTTCTTGATATTTCCCTCTCTCCACAGCGAACCTCTTCCTGCTCATCTCTTCCATCCTGGGGGCTAAGACGGCCGGTACCCACACCCAGTTTGTCCAGTGGTTCATGGAGGAGTGTGTGGACTGTCTGGAGCAGGGCAGCCGTGGCAGCATCCTCCAGTTCATGCCCTTCACCATGGTGAGTCCCGTGGCTGGGGGGTCCTTCTCCCCTGGTCGCAGGGTGTTTTGGGGCACTGGTCCCTTAGGACGGATGGGTACGTCTGGGGGAGTCCCACTGCCTGGCTCTGGTGGCTTTTGTGAGTTCCCTGCGTTTCTCCTCTCTCTGGGCAGGTTTCGGAGCTGGTGAAAGTGTCCACCATGTCCAGTCCCAAAATTGTCCTGGCCATCACGGATCTCAGCCTGCCCCTGGGCCGCCGTGTGGCTGCCAAGGCCATCGCTGCCCTGTGAGCGGGTCACCTCCCTCCTGCCGTGCAGGAGAGGGCGGCTGCTGGGAGAGCCAGCAGAACCTGGATGCTGGGCTGGGGACTGGGAAGCCCCCCTGTCACTGGGGACTCGGCCTGGCCCTGCTGGGGGGCTGCTTCCCTCCCCGCTCAGCCTCGCGATGGGTTTTCGGAGACCGAGACAAACCCCTTCCTTTTTTTCTATGATTAATTCAGTCCTTTTCTAGAACCAGGCTTTGCTTCATTTCTGTTTCGTTTCCTGGCTGCGGCCCTGGGGCTCCCCAAAACCCTCATCTCGGGGTGAGCTGGATGGTGGAGGTGATGGGGAAAGTAGGTGGCCAAGACCTGTGCCGGGCAGGGGAGGGATGTCACGCTCCTGTTGTCCCCAAGGTGCCTGCGCTGGCCCCGGAGAAGGGGGGAGGGCGAGGGGCTGCCGGGGATGCTCCGTTTGGGGAGCTGCAGATGCGGGGCTGGGTGGAGCGGAGACATTTTTCCTGCCGCGAGCAAATTCTTGTTGGAAATTCCTTCACGTGAGCATGAGTTCACCCCGCGTCCCTGGCTCCGAGCGTGGTACCCAGCGGGACCAGTGAGTAACTGTGACCCCCCCCAGTGCCGCGCTGGGAGAGGCTCCTCGGCGGGGCTGTCCCAGCACCAGTCAGCTGCTTTGGTGGTGAATCTGCCTGTAACTGTCACGAAACCCCAGCCCTGAGGGGGTGGCAGGGCCGGGGCGGCTTCACCTCTGCTCCTTTCGTTTATGTTTTCTGCTTGACTCATGAGAGAGGGGGAAGCGGGTGCTGGGGGGTGCCAGCCTTCCCCTCAGGGCACCTCCCTCCCTGCCCCCTCCCCGGGGCTGGGCTTTGCCTCCCACCCCCCTCGGCGTCAGTGGGGTTCACAGCTCCTGTTCTGGGGGCTCCAAAGGGAGTGCTCTGGTGGTGCTGGGGGAGAGGGGGCACAGGGTGGCCCCAGAGCGGTGCCGTGGGGTTTGGGGAGAAGGCAGTTGGATGGTGGCTCCGGGGCTGCCTGACCCCGTTGTGGTCTCAGCTCTTGGCTGCTGGGCCTTTGCAAGGGGGGAGAGACCCCACTTGGGGTGGCCGCGGGTGATGGCTGGTCCTTGGCCATCACCCACCCGAGCATCCTGCCCCTTCCCGCTGCCTCCTGTGAGTCTGGCCCCGAGCTGGCACACACCGGGTCCCGGTACCATGGTGGATGGAGAGTGGGTGGCAGAGCTGTGGCTCACGCCGGGGCAGAGGGTGAGCAGGGCGAGGGCTGCCCCGCCGGAGGGCTCGGTGCCGGTGCTGCTCCCCACCGGACCTGACTCGGCCATGAGTCCTGCGCTGAGCTGGCACCGACCTGCCCAGGCACCTCTGCCCCACGCCGGTGGCAGCGCCCGCTGGCCCCGGGGGCGGCTCTTTACCGTTAGCTCGGAGCAAAGAGCGGGACCCGGTGCTCTTGGCCTTCCCAGCTCTGTCAATATTTGCCGGCGGCAGCCCCACGCTCGGCGCTTCACCTTCCGGGAAAGGGCTGGAGCCGGGAGAAGGGGTTTCCTGTAAGCGCCCGATAAGCCCGGGGAGGAAGGAGCGATGGTGCGGGCAGGGTGTGTGGCCAAAAACCCACAGCGGCTTCCCCGCGGTGGGATGGCGGTGGTGGGCTGGGATGGGGCGGGGGGCGGCGGTGGGGCTCCAGCCTCCTGCCTGCCCATTCCCAGGGCTGGGAAACTGGGGGGAAGGTGGGAACAGGGACCCCTTGGCACCCACCGGAGCTCGACTCTGTCCCCGCCTGGGCTGGGCCGAGCCCGCTGGTGCCGGTGGTCACGGGACCGGTGGGAGGAAGGGGCTGGTGCAAGCCTGGGAGCCCAGGGACAGCCCAGGGTGGCCAAACACCCGTGGGGGAGCGGGGAGAGGCCGTGGGCTGGCTGGGGACGGCAGCGGGGACTTGCCAGGGGTGGGAGGAGATGCCCAGGTCTCCTGGCTCTCCCGGCTTCACTGGGGCATGTCCATCTGCCCATCACCTTGCCCTTCTCACTGCTGCAAGTCTGGCCTGTTGTGGTGGTGCTGGGGTGGGGGGGGGCTCCAGGCACATCCCGGGTGACTCTGGGGCTAATTCCCCTCCCGGTGGGTCCCGGTGCCAGGGCTGCTCCCCGGGGCTGCCGTTCTCGGCACGGCGCAGGCTCCGGTGCTTTCTAGGAATCGGCTCTTGCCCAAGCGGCGCTGCCGGGTGTGGGAGGAACCTGCCACCCCCCCAGGAAGCTGCTTCCCGGCCCCGGGGGGGCTTGTGCCAGGAGGGCCGGGGGTGCCCGTTCCCACCGGTGCAGGGCTCTGCGGAGCCCACGCCAGTGGCTGCCGTGGGAACGAGCCTGATCCCCCCTGTCCCCCATCTCTCTGTCCCCACACCCCAGCCACGTCATGTGCCCCCCACATGGGTGGGAGATGGCAGGAAAAGCCGACAGCCCAGACTCTGGAGTAAAAATAGAGTTTGTTTCCATTTTTATTGCGGAGAGTACAAAATACACAAAATACAGTACAAAACACAGGGCTCGAGAGCCCCCCCCGGGACGGGCCGTGAAATTTCCTACACACAAATACAGCTGCGTGGGCCGGTGGGAGCTGCCGGCACTGCCACGGGACCGGGGGCTGCGCGGGGCGGATGGGACCGTGGCCCCCGAGCCAGGAAACGGGTGCAAATAAGTTAAAATTGCAATAACACCGAGTTTGGCAGGAAAAGGAGCCGGGGGGGGAGGGGAGGGTGCTGGCAGGGCGAAGGTGCTGGGGCTCCCCTGGAAAAACCTCATCCTGGGAGGCTGCGGCGTCCCCACGGCACCTCCCTCCTGCTCCTCGCCTGATGGCTAATAAATATTAATTAATGTAACAACGCCTAATAGGAGTAACACGGGTTAGATCTGTCCCCGCAGGCTGCAGCCTGGGCAGGGAGATGCTGCTCTGAAGGCTCTTCGTCCACGGATGAAGAGCGTTTCCCCGTGGCCGGGTGGGATGCCGCAGGGGAAACTGAGGCACGCGCGGTGCCCCCGGCAGCTCCCGAACCTCGTAGCAGAGATACGCTTGTGTTTAAATATTAAACAAGGGTGATGCTGCGCACAGAAACCCATGCACGGGTGCCACCGCAGGGCCGGCCGCCCTGCCGAGGGACCGATGGGCGGGGGAGCATCCCCGACCGGATAAATATTAAATAGCGATAAATATTAAAAATAAAATAAAATAAAATAAAATAAAGCAGGAAAGCCGGACGCTCCTGGGGAGGGTGGCTCAGGCTGGGACATAAATAAATAGGGTGCGGGGCCGGCGTCAGAGGCGGGCGAGGTGCCGCAGCGCCCGGTACGCCGTCTCCAGGAACCGCTGGAAGTTGGCCAGGATGAAGAAGCTGCCGACCTGGTGGTGGAAGCGGGAGGAGAAGGCGGGGAGGGGGCCGGGACCCTCCGCCGGGTACGTCGCCGTGGGGTACGTCACCATGGCCAGGCCCAGGTCCTCCATCTGCAGCCGGGCAGAGGCAAGAGGCATCAGCTCCAGAGCCCGAGATGCCCCGGGAGCGCGGCAGCATCTGGGCAGTGCCCCCCGCGAGCCCCGGGATGCAGAGCCCACGCCCCCGCCATCCCCTCCCTGTCCCCTCGTGCCCCCCAGGGGTCCAGAGCCCATGTCCTCCCTGTGACCCCCCTAT
>JAOXNO010000012.1:4795549-4807715 GCA_028565335.1 Limnodromus scolopaceus
ATTGTTATATGGCAAATCTCCGCGCCCTTCCCCCTCCCCCCCCCCCCCCCAAAAAATATAAAAATACATGGATATAAAGAAGTCATCCCAGCAAAGCAACTTGGGTACGGCCCTGGGGCTCTGCCTGTATCCCCCGCGGAGGAGAGCTGGGTGTTTGAGAGGCAGAAACTGTTGCAGCTTGATTTTACTCCAAAGTTTGTTTAGCTGCTTGCTTCGGTTGCTGTACTTAGGACTCAAAGGAGGACTTTAATCTACAAAGGAAAAAACATCCTCTACTTACTGAAAAGCAGAGGAGCTTTTCAATAAGGGTCTTTCCCCTCTTCTGCACCCCACTTTATCAAGTCTTGTTAGAGAGGAGACCCTGATCCCCGTTTATAGTTCAGATGAACGGATGGAGGGATATATTCCCTCTCTCTCGTATCCTGCAGGGGTCTGAAAAATGAGCCTGACTTAGTCTGATTCTTCCAGAAAGACTGTCACATCCCAGAGGATGGTGTGTTCTCCAGCTGGAGCTGGGGGAGATGGTCTCATGTACTTAATGTGGGGTCATTTTAGTAGCGCCTACAGGACTTATTCCTTTGGGAGATTTCAAAAAGAGAGAAAAACTGAACAAGAACACTGAACAGTTTGCTCCGCCCCTCTTCCTTACCAAAAGCTCCTAAAAATGTACTTGCCTGCTTGTGGAGTCGGTGGCTTCTCCTCTATGGTCGCAGCAACATCCAGAGCAGTCGGCTGTGGTTCTGAAGGGATATGAGCTCTGTAAAACAAGGAGGCGTGGCGAGATACTCTCCCCACCTTTCCGTTCTGAGATCTGCAAATATTTGCTAAATTAGGGTGCAAAAAGCCTGTTGCGTAATTCTTTCTCCAGAAAGTCTCAGTCACTGGCCTGAGTAAACTTGTGCTGATTTGTTACAGTGGCTGTGGGTAACTTGAGTTTCCCTGAGTGGCATGCTCTGACGTGCTCTGGGTAGTCCTGCCTTGGCAGGGGAGTTGGACTAGATGATCTCTATGGTCCCTTCCAACTCCAAAAAAATTCAGTGAAATTCAGTGAAACTTCTTCTACAGATGCGTCTTTCCTGTCAGATTTGTTTAATATTTAGTGTGATCCTGCTTTTCACTTATACTTCTGATCTGTTAGGATGAGGAGCAGCGTGTTCTGGTTTAGGAGGATTACACTAAACCAGAGAGACAGGTAACTAATTAGATGTGGAGGACAACACTGTGTTTCTGGAGGCACTTTTATAGGAATCAAACGCAAGTTTTTACATTAATACTTACTTTATTAGTTTTTCTTAGAATACTGTACAAAGGAGTAATAAAAATATTCACACTTTATTTTAGAAAGTTCTCTCCATGAGACTTCTGTATACACAGCAAAAAGAAGGGCTACTGGAAAAAACCCCCTAAAACTATGTACAATGTCAGAATGTTCCATTAAAAAAACCCCGACTAACTTAGCTCACTGGAACTGACCCAGGGAGGATACACATACACAAACACTTGCATGCTTAAAAGATATTATAGGCAATGATAAAGCAACGTAAGTCACAATAAGAAATATTAATATGTTAACAATGGTAACCAGCTGCTGTCCCCTTTTCAAGGGCCAGTACCATGCTTCTATTAAAACAAACAAAAAATTAAACAACAATTAAAAAAAAAAAAGTACTTGGGATAAATAGCCCTAACTCTCAGGTTTGTTTGTTTTTTTTTTTTTTTTTAAAGGCTTTTTCCTGCAAAGGGTTGGACTGTGTGTATCCTGTTAGAGCTGTGTGAAACGAGTCCCGAGGCGGGATCCCTAACTCGGAAGCATGGGGCTGGTGGGACGCGATTGTGTTCTGACTGGCCTGGCACAGTGACTGTCACTCTGCATGGTCTTGAGGCTCTGCTGGGATCAAGACTGGGCAGAGGGATGGCTTCTGCCAGCACCTGTGAATGGTTCCAGTTCTCTAAAGATTGGTGGTTTTCTAAAGATTTTCTCCTTCCCCATTCATTGCAGAACAAAAAAAGAAAAGCATTTTAAGTACCTGCTTCTCCAGTAATTGTTTCCGTGGCGGGATGGAACCTGCCTTTAATTCTCCAGAATCATAGAATCAAAACTATAGTCACTGTACAGGAAGCCAGTACAAGTTTGAGAGGAAAATCTATTGAGTGTGGTGTGATCAAAATCCCATTTAAAATCAGTAACAATCAATTATCTCCTTCACCACAGGTACTTGGAGAAAACGCTACAGCCTAAAAGAATGGACAGTCTTTGAATGCACGTCCTGGTTCTCCATGGAAAAGGGAGGCTTCACCCTTGGATCACGTTAGCTGTAAGTACATGTCCAACAACCCCTCATCCTGCCCACGCTTTCCCCATCTCCTTTTCCTCAGAAATCAGTTATCCCATGGCAGCATTAGTGTTTTGGTCACGCTCGAACTTGTGTGTGTCCAAGATTAGCCTTTGAGTGCCAAACTGGCTTCTGTATCAATGTAACAAACACAAAGAAACCAGAAGTGGTTTCGGTACAGAGCCCCAGGAGACCTAGAACTGTGTCTGTTGTTTCCCCCCACTGCAGAGGGAACTTGATGGTTTCTTTTCTATTTTTGATTAATTCTGCTATCTACCCTTAAGATGGGATCTTAAGGAAGATACTTTCAGCTGTATAATTGTTCAGGTAATTATTAATTTTTTCTAGATACTTAACACACACACACATTATTAACATGAAATTTTTCTTCAGCTCTCACTTCTTTCCGTATCTCTCCAGTTGTCATTTATGTTTCCCTTGATTGGATTAACTGCATGAGTCCGAGTTCACTTCAGTTATTCCATGGCAAAAATGCTATTCTGTGTAGTATAGAACGTCCTTTGCCATGTCACATACCTCTGTAATGGCTGTTTGAATCACTTGTGTGAACAAGGTAAATCAGAAAAGCTTACTGTTATAATTAAGGCTTTGCCTAATGAGAAGTTTTAGACTTCAGGCCTTAAAAACTGCCTTTTAAAGAAGTTTATAATCCCATTCTGTTTTACAGTTGATCTTTACTTTAACAAAACAGAATCAGATGTCCATAGTCTCAGGTAACAGCACAAATAACATGCCCGAACCCTCAGCTGTTGTAACGCCAAGGCCTCCAAGGAAAGTGTGAGAAGTGCTGTGCTTCATCGAGAAAAAGCTGACCCTCCCTTCAATTTACATTCAAGCTAAAAATGTCAAAACTGCTTTGACTTTGTGTAATGTGCACATACTTAGAAATAATCGGTATACGTCTGTCCATGTAGCAGTAATGTTTTCAAGCTTACAGAGACTGTTTCTGTTGCAGAGAAGCTGATGGTTTTGCCCTTGTACTCCACCAAAATCAATAAATCGCTTCCTTTCCCCTGGGCATGCGAGTCGTGTCTGCGGGCAGACGCTCAGATCCGTTAAGCAACATACAGTCTGCGTTACGGGTACAGCCTCAGCCTCCTCTTAAGGACAGACCCTGCAGCTCCCAGGGCAGTGCTCGTTCCATGGCCAGGCCGGGCACTGCCGCTCTTCATTTCTTACTCATTTCAAAAGTATTTAGCTGATTGATGAAATATCTCTTATTTTGAAAACAATATTCTTTTTTCCAAAAGTCATTGTCTAGTAGCTTAAAGAGTATATTAGCTTTAGGGTCTATAGTACCTTAACTAAAGCAGCAGTCCTTATGTCACGTTGGTTAAAAGGTTTAACACCCCCCCATCAAGTAAATTGCACATCTGTCAACCTCCCCCGCTGCAGAACAGCACTCGGGTATCAAGCCGGACTCCCTTCTCTTCCCACCTTCTTCAAAACTCCCTTTTCACTTCAAATATTTCCACATTTCAAACGTATTAGGTAATGATTCTCTGTGCATTCCAGCCGCCCTCTGAGGTACGCTAAATGCTTTTCCCTTCTCTGCAGCGGTCCAATAGGAAGTCTGAGAGAGAGAAGTAAAGCAGTTTGCCTAAAACTATGCCTGGAGTAGCCTGGGATCTTATCTGCAAACCTGAAGTTCCCTTCTCCATGTCCTGCGCTCAGACCATCAAACAGAACTCAGCTCTATCTGCTATGACCTCTAAAGCTAGAATTGGCTAATGCAGGAACAAAAATAGCATATTTAAAATGTTTATACCATTGTCAAAAGTGTGAGACAATATAAGCACTAAGACAACAAAAATACAGGCTTTCATGAGTCTACGGGGGAAGCATGAGGAAAAAAACCCCACTTAATCCAGCACAAAACCCAAAAGAAAAACCCATTGCTTTGAAAACTAGAAAGCTATTTCAGCCAGGAAATCTGAACCTGCTTTATCTGGCTGGTAACTTTAGGGGAAAAAGACTCAATTTTGTTCTTATACTAAATAATCCTTCTGCTGGTCACTAATGCTCTCCTGCAGCTCCCTCGCTTAGGGACTGCTGCCACAGCACTTGTGCCTGGAGCTGAGTGACAGATTTCCAGGTGAGCCAGAAATCAAACTCTCGCTTCCCTCTAGTCCAGTACGGAGTTAAATCCACTGGGAAATCCCAGTAACACATACACAGATTTAGGAGACTGAGGAGAGAAATTCCAATTATAGTCACTGATTACAGCGAGCAGCTATCATTTTCTCGCTTGGCCTGTATCAATCAGCCTCTCCTGTGCTCATGCAGTCTCCGTGTGCCAAGGAGCTCAGTGGCACTTACTGTCAATCATTAAAATGACCTGTGCCCCAGCCCTTAATCCAAAGCTCTACTTCCTGAGCGCTCACCATGCTTAAAAATTAGCAGTTTTGGGCTGGGGAGCAGAGTTCCCCAGGGAGATTCTGCTACAAGCTGAAAATAACCAAGTATGATTTAGCATCTGTTGAGCTTTTTTCCTGAACCACACGAATGGTACCGTAGAAAACTGAAAGCTTTGTCAAATTGCAGGTCGTTCCTTCCTGTACTGTTTTTAGTAAAAGAACTTCCTTTCTCAGTGGCGTAAAAGAAGATTGCAAAATAAAAATCTGTCATTCTCTTCCCCCTCCCACTCCCCCACCCGAAAATGGAAACTCAAACCCCGAAACAATCAAGTATTGGGAAAGTCTGGCTGTATCCCTTTGAATTTCCCCCACATAGCGCTTAAAGCACCTAGCTTCAGAAAGGGAAATGTATTGTAAAGTGCATTTACCACAGCAATAGTACCAGCACTAAAAGCTTTTCCCCTCATCCCTATCCTCTTCGTTCTGTGTCTGGGACAGATGACAGTCTCTCCAGAACTTGTCCTCATTGTACCTTGAAGTCTCAGTGTATCTGCATCTAGTTATGACGCTGGAATAAGAGAAAACCCAGCATCAGGCATCCTGCTCTGCGCTAAACTCTACTCTGGAGCTTGTTTAGACTTATTGGGCATGAGGATCCAGCATGCGGTATATGTCTATTGGATACTGCATTTAAACAGCCGCTGTGAAACTATATCCCAATGTGCGTGGGGGCGAGGAAGCAGGACTAGAGAGAAGGAAACCCCCCTCTCCCCTGCTCCTCTTCCATTCGCTCCAGCCACAGGGTTTCAATACTTGTTGATCCCAAAGATCCGGACTCCATGAAACTGAGGCAGTTTGGGGATCAGGACGCTCATAAGGGAGATGGTGTTGATTATGAAGTGTATCCGGTCATACTTTGTGTAAAAGCTGGTTAGAAAATACCTGGAAAGGAGGGGAAGAGAGAGGAGGGGGGGAAGTGAATTACAACCCTTCATGTTTTTGTTTCCCAGGATGGCAGGAGCAGCAGAAGCGTTGATGGGTGCAGGCACGTGAAGCAGCTCAGCTGCCCCGAATACTCACAGGACGATGGGCATGATGGTCAGGAACTTGCGGGACGCCGTGAACTGCACGCCGTAGTCCATCTGCTCCCAGTGCGTCAGCAGCCGAGCCTTCCCCTGGTCCGGAGTCTCAAACGGGGTTCCTTTGACGGTGTGCAGGAAGATGTACATGCTCTGTGGCAAACAGAAAGGCAGCGTGAGGCACACAGAGTGTTCGCTGCGCCCCTCGTGTTGAGCTTCAGCAGGAGCTTGCACCAGCGCGCCGTTCCGCTAGAGGGATGATGGTCGCTGCTGGGGAATGCGCTGGAACTGGCAGCAAGAGTCAGGGAGGAAGGCCGGCCGCTAGCCGGGGCTAGATCAGGCTCCCCTGTTACGTGTGAGGCCTCTCGTTGGGCCCCTGGGCACGAGCCAAGAAGAAGGTGGTTGCAAGATTACAGCACAGGGATCTCTGCGATCAGGAGATTAGCACGGACGCGCTCTACCGTGCCAGAGCAGCCCTAAACCCTCTCTAAAGAAGCGCTGGGAGAGCTGTAGGCAGCGAGGCTGTTACTGCTCCGATTACGAGTGAACCTCTGAAAGTGGAAGACAAGTCACAGATAAACAGTAAGTGCCCGGCTACCTCACGTGTCTTTAAGCATAGCCACGGCTGGCCTTTAAACTCCTTTCTGTTCCCAGGGCCTAATTGTTTAAGCTGCCAGAGGAGGGGAAGGAGCTGCGTGAAAAGCAGCCAGCTCGTGAACTGGGCTCTGAGCAGCTCCAGTTAGTGGGTCTGAGAGTTGTGGGTTTTTTCTATTTTTATTTTTCACCCTGCTAGAGATGTAAATAACGTTAGCATAAGGGTTCCCAATACGGATGTCGTTTCTGTCTCTGGAGTATTCTTAGCCTGAGATGTTATTTAAAATAAAGGATACAAAGGCCATCACTGCCTCTCTGAAGTATTTTGTCCCCCGTGGCTGAGGGTGAGAGGTCTGTCCTCAGCCGCAGGACGCCAGCGTGCCAGCACTCGCACAGCAGGGTGGTGGAGGCACAGAACTGAGCAGTAAAGCCCAGCTTGCAGGGAACCAGGGTGCCCTGCACCCCCAGAACATGCATCTGGTGCTTCCCTGTGCCCCCCAGCACAGCACTCTGGCACCCACTCCTTTGGGCACCCGCTCCTTAGAAAGGGAGAAGCTGTTCCTGGACTAATCTTTCACTTTGAGCAGAACAAAGTTTGCATTTTAATCTTGGTTTTGTGGTTTGTTTTTTTTTTAAACTCTGATGAGGCCAATTGAGATTGTATCAACCCAAGTAAAAGCTGTCCTGCCAGGTTCTGTGGCCTGGCACAGCCCTTCCTCTGCTGAGGGGCACGTGACAAAGGGACTTACCCTGCAGGCAAATGAATTCAGTGTCCCCTCTGAGCAGCCTCACCAGATGTTTGCTGTCTCATCCCTACCTAGGCTGGATTTAAATGTATGACCTAGAGGCAAAGGTGCAGTCTGAGGGGTGGAGGTTGAGTAACTTACCCCGAATCTTTGGAAATACAGAGAAAAGAATGGTTTCAACAAGAATCCTACTACATTGCTCTCAGAAAAAAAACCCAGCTGGTGCCAAGAGATCACCTCTCCGTACCCCGGGAAGTTGAACCAGCCACATTGTTCCCTTACCATGTTGTGGATGATGTTGGTAAGAGTCCAAACCACGGGGACGCTGAAGAAGGGGATGCTCAGGAGCACAACGTGCAGCAGGCCGATGCCGAGGACGTAGGACAACCAGATGCCCCGGCTGTTCATGACGCGGGTGTTGGGATTCACCTCGCTGTGCGCTGTTCCCACGTTCATCTTGGCTCCGGTGTCACACGGGCACCCCTGGAACTAAAGCAGAGTCGGGTCAGTGCTGGGATCGTGGTGCCCTCCATCGAGATTGCCCAGGCGAGCTCAGCACCCTCTGGCTGTTCCAGCAAACCTGAAATCTTGTTGTTTTCTCTAAAAATCACAAGTCAATTCTCTGCCCCTCATAGATATGACGTTCCTGCGGGGAAGCTAAATCTGGGAGCAGCTGAGATTTGGGAATAACGTGTGGGAAGCCCGTCTGTGACAGAAGCTACTTGTGATCTGCTGAAATGTTTTCTTGGAACTGAGAAGCCAAGGTTCAATCCCGCAATTGCCTGACGGGACTCAAACCAATACTTTTAAGCGCTTTTTTAAGTCATTATCACTGTGTTAATCATGGAAGCATTCGGCACATGAAGCTTCTTATGTGTTATGGGGTTCAGTGTACTTCAGACTCAAAAAGAGAACACAAGTATTTGCAGAGTAAAGGCACGGCAGCTCTGTTATCAACAGACCTCCTAATTAGTTCTACTAAATTAACAGGGTTCTGTGCAGCTCAAGAGGCTTCTGCTCTTCTGGTCTGGCTTACATGTTTTGCCTTCCAATTAAAGACTTACGAGGAGGGGGGAAAAAAAAGTAACAAAAAACCAATTCCCCCGCGGGGAAGGAGTGAGTTTCTTCTCGAGGAACATAAAAAGTTGAGAGATAAGAAGGAAAAGCGCATTGGGAGGGTATTTCAGTAGCGAGAGCTGCAGAGGAGCTGGCTCTTCCCCTACCTGGAAGGAGCCACTGCTGCGTAGGAGGAACAGAGAGACGTTTTTCTGAACAATACCAGGAAGGTGAGGAAGCGAGACCGTGTCGTCCTCCCCGAGCACATCTTCGGAGCAGCCCTACGGGCAGCGCAGGTATCGGAGCTGCTTTTTGGGCAGCAGCACCGATAGCAGCACCAGTCGGCTGTAAGGCTTTCTGGGAAGAAAGCTTTACTAGTTTCCAGGGATTACAGGAAACAGCCCAAATTAGAGCTGCTGTAAAGCTGAATTTCTTTACACTGAGATCAGGGAAAATCATCTTTGTCCCTGTCCCGTGGAAACGTAGTTTCATTAGATAATAGGGTCTGTCCCTCCTTGTCCGGGGGACCCCAAGGCAAGAGCTGTTTCCTGATGTGTTTTTGCTGCTTTGGTTCCCACAGCTGGAAGGCAGCGGCGCTGCTCTCCCCTGCTCTCAGCCTTCCGTCTTGGGAGGCGATGCCGAGCCAGATCCAACATTACTCTCTGGCTGTCGCTGCCAGCTGCTCCAAGTTCCCTCCCAGAGAGCAGGGCCTGGCTTCTTTCAGAAGCTGCTGTTCTCCCCTCTTCATTCCCAGGGTGAGGACACGGAGAGAATGCTCAGCTCTGCAGCTCCTGGGACGTTGGGAGTATTTTCCAAACATCTTTCAACCGTGTGGGTGGCTGTAGCTGGGTGCTGGGGGCAGCTCCGGTGAGGCAGGGCTGGTCTCCTGCCTCTGCTACCCAGGTGTCAGTCGAGGGGATTATATCCAAAGAAGGGGTTTTTTTGACCAGAAAAGAGGTGTGCAGGTCTGCAGAATGCCCGTTTTCTTGTCACCCATCTCCCAGGTCAAAGGATATTCCAGAGAGAAGCCTGAAGCTTGGTCTGGGAGCGGGATGTGTAGCTGAAGTTTGGCACTTCAGTCCTGGCAGAGCGAGCGGCCTCGTCCTTAACCTGGTGCAATTCCTAAGGGCTTTCAGAAGGAAATCTAGGGGTCACTAGGGGAATTTAGGGGACATCTAGGGTGAGGCATAACACGAGTCAAAAAAAGTCATGTTGTTGCAACAACACACCCCCCCACACACACCCTCCCCCCCAAAAAAAGCAAACACCCCTGTGGAATGCACAAACAGGAGCAGTGTTTGCCAGATGTAGGAAATAATTCTGGGAGATCTTGGTACGGCCTCAGCTGGAACACTGTCCAGGTCCGGGAGGAGCTGGAGGGAGTCCAGGGCAGAGCAGTGTGAGAAGGAGCAGAGGTGTAGGAAAAACATGACCCATGAGGACAGATGGAAGGAAAGGGGTTTGTTTAGTCTGGAGGAGGCTGGAGAGAGACCTGAGAAATAGTCTTGGAACCTGGGTGTGAGGAATAGTCCTCAGAGCCCGGAGGGAGCTCTGCCCTGAGGAGGGGGACAAGTGGCGCAGGGGCGTTAACTGAGACCTGGGGCAACTCACTAACGGTGAGGGACTCACGCTGGGATGGGCTGCCCTCGGAAAGCGAGCGGTGGTCACACCGGAGGCTTTCACATCAAGTTTCCTAAACATTGAAAAAAACCTAAAGATTCCCCTTTGGAGTAGAGGGTTGACCTGTTGGCCTCTTCAGGACCCTCTTTTCTTGAAATCATGCCCTTCCCCAAAGGCTACCAAAGCTGGCAGCCCTTCCTGCTCTCCCCACAGCCAGAGGTGTGCCCTGCCTCTGCGGTAATAAAGCGGAATTTCCATCTGGGGACAACCATATTGGTTTCAAAACCTAACGAGCAACTTCTCCTTGGTCCCCTCCGCAGACGGGGGCAGTGGCAGACCTGCCGCTGGGTGGCAAAGGGCCACGCTCAGAAGCCGTGCGAGAAGCAGTTCTCCTCCCCGCGCCTCAGTCTCCTCGCTTGTGAAAAAAAAAAAAAAGGACTAGACGGGTAAACCGGTGAACATACAAGAGGTGAATTCACTCGTGCAAGAGAGATAGGGAGATGTCGAGCATTCGGTCCCACCAGGAGGACAATCCTGTGTGCTCTTCCAATTCTGACCTTCCCCAACTTAAAAATTCTTCCTCGGCGGGTCTTTTCCAGTTCAGAGCTGGTTTTCGCAGCTCTGTGCCCGGACAGCCCTGCTCGCTGTTGCAAAAGCCTGGCAGAGGGAGCGCGGGCTCCATCCCTACCCCCATCCCGCATCCCGCCGTGCTCGCCTTCTCGTTTCACACCTGCAGGAACAACACGGCCAGAGACAACAGCGGGAGGAACCCCGGCTCCCCCCGCAGCAGCTGGCTGCCAAACTCTGCTTTCCCACTGGTGTAGCGGGCAGGGTTTGGTTTTTTTTTGGGGACAGAAAAGCTTTTAATGTTTCACCAGAGCGAGTGTGAAGGTCGGGACGGCGCTGACGTTGGCCGGTGTCCATCCAAGGAGGGGAAAAGTCGCAGCTGTGGTCAGAGGCACGCAGCGGGCTGGGATGGAGCCCAGGCCCTTCTTCTGCCCCATCCTCGGCGTCCTGTCCCCCGGCTCCGCTGGGGGAGACCCTCGTCCCGGGGCTCGAAGCGATCGGGGCCGTCAGCTCCGCATCCCCCCGCTTCCGAGGAAAGGGGAAACAAAACCACACCAGCGTCTTCCCACTCGTTTTGTGGGAAATTTTTGCGCAGCTCCTCCTTTTGCCCCCCGAGGAGCGTGGCTGCCGTCTGTGCCCGTTCCCTCGGGCTCCCAGGGGCGCTCCGGCCCTCTCTGCGCTCGGCAGGGACCCCGCTCTTCCCTGGGGTGCCACAGGATCGCACCCCGTTCTGCCGCAGCCCTTGGCAGGAGCTTCACCCGGGCCGGCGGAGGGAAGGAGCCGGGCGCTTATCTCGGTGGATCTTCCCCAGCGTTCCCAGAATACGAGCGGTTATGATCCCGCGGAGCCTCCGAGGAGCCCAGATCCCTATCTCTGGCAGCCACAGCCATCACCCGGCTCCCGAGCAGATAAATATTTTAAACCTGGCTTTGCGAGACGGCACCGGGGTCCGAAGCGGAGCCTGGAGCCCAGCAGAGCTGCGGGCCAAGGCGGATAGTCGGGGGGGAGCTGAGCCAGAGCTTTGACCGAGGGGGACCCTAAATCCGCTCCCGTCCCCATCCAGCTCCGAGGTGACACCACTTTGAGCCCCGCAGCTGCCGGGTTCCTCCTCGGGAAGGTGGGAGAGCAGCCAGGGGCGGAAAGCGGGGGGCTGCGGAGCTGGGGTGCAGCTCCAGGGAGAGGGGACAAGGAGAAGGGGGGACAAGGAGAAGGGGGGAGTCCCCACGGGGTGGGGGCGGCAGCGGCCAGGCCCTGCCCCCCCCTCCTTCCCCTTTTCTGCAGAATTGAGAGGGAAGGTTTGGAGGCCCGGGGAAGGCTGTGCCTCGGGTGTCTCCGGGTGCTGGGGGTCCCGGAGTACCCCCACTCGGGGACCTGCACCCCCGCGTTCTCCGCTCCCACCCGGGCTCCCCCGGGACGGCGGGGGGGCTCTGCCGGCAGCTCCCGGCGCCAGAGGTAGGGGGAGCGGCGGACGCCCATGAGCAGCCCCGAGGCGCGCCCCACCGTGTGGTACCGGGGGCTGGCGACGTGCTTGTACCAGGCGCCCGCCGGTGCCGCCGGCAGCATCAGCCCCAGCAGCACCAGAGCCCCCCAGGCGCCCCCCGACAGCTGCCCCTTCGCCATCGCTCCGGGCGGGCAGGCTGCAGGCAGGGGTGCAGGCAGGGGTGCACCCCGGCCCCGGGCGCCCAAGCGACGGCTGCCCCGCGTCGGCGCCCCGCCGGTTTATACCACCGTCGGGAGGGGCACCCCGCGGCTCCGCCCCGGCAGCCCCCGGCCGCCCGGCTCTCAGCCCCGGC
>JAOXNO010000012.1:4811995-4829245 GCA_028565335.1 Limnodromus scolopaceus
CGGCCGCTCCGGCCCGGGGCGCGGGGCCGCTCCGCCGCCGCGGGGCTGCGCACGGCAGGTGAGTCCGCACCGGGACCCCCCCCTCCAGCCCCCGGCACCGGCACCGGGCAGGGCGGGAGCCGGGGAGGGGAAGCGGGGGGGTCCCCGGCAGCGCCGCGCTGAGCTGAGCTTCCCCCGGGGAAGCACCGGGGCTTCCCTCGCCCGCAACCCCCCCGGTGCCGAGCGGGGCCGGGGGGAACCCCGGGCATCCCCGGCCGCGCTGGGCTCATGGCGGGTCCTGCCGCCCGCACAGCCCGTCCTGTGTCCCCCCCGGCACCTCAACCGCCCTCCCCGGGGCTGGCGGCGACCCCCGGGGTCGGGCTGGGGACCCTCGTTACCCGCTGTGGGCCGGGGACCCCGGCGTCGGTGGCAGGGGGCGGGTTGTGCCCGTCCTCGCTGCGGTGCGTGGTGCGGAGCACCCCGGCTGGGGACCACCCGAGCCCACCCCGGGGCTCTGGGGAGCCACATCCCACCCGCGGGGGTGCCCCGGCCCCCCGGGTCCCGCGGATGAAGCACCCCCTGTCCCGGGACACCGGCCCCCGGCTCAGCCCGGTGGCTTTCCCCCGTGCCCGGCTCCGCGCTCGCCCCCGGCAGCGGGGGGGGGGGGTGTTGGTCCCAAGGGTTCGGCGTTTGCCCCAGGTTTACTTCTGGCAGACTTGGGGGGGCCGGTACCCCGATGTGCCAGCGAGGGGCTGGGGTTCCTGGTGCCCTTCGGCTGCTCTGAGCCCTGGTCCCCGCTCGGGGACCTCGGGGAGCCGGGGGGGGGGCGGCAGCGCAGGGGGCGGCTCCGCAGTGGTGCGACCTTGGGGTGTCTCGGCGCGGTCGGGCTGCGTTACGGTGCCCAACCGTCGGGGTCCTCGCCCGGGCGGGGGTCCTGCCTGCGCCGTCAGGGCCACCCTTGGGTGGGCACCTCAGGCCCTTGCTGGGGACCCCCCAGTCAGCACCTACAAGCCCCAGGGAGCCGGGGGTTGGAGGGGCCAGCGGGCAGGCTTGCCCAGGAGGTGCCCGGGTGGCACAGCACGGGGCTTTCCGCAGCACAGAGCTTCGCCTGACGGGGTGCCACGGGGTGCCCTTTTACGCTGGTGTCCCCTGGGATGGCGGGGAGAGCGCTGGCATCCTGCTCGATGGCTCTGCCGCTGCAGCTCTGCCGGGGACAGCCCGGAGCCCCCGGACGTGGCGGGACCCAGGGCTGGGAAAGCCGGGCACCGCGCTCGCAGGGCTCGGACGTGGCCCTTATCTGCTGCCACCACCCTGGGAACTCGCTGCACGCTCAGCTCCAGCGAATTTCCTTTTTCTGTTTTTGTTTCTTTCCTGCTGACGTTTTTCCCCTCCGGAATAAAGGGCTGGATGGGGACCATGGTTACCGGGGGGTGTGGGCAGCCGGGCCCCGCGGCCGGGGTGGCACTGGGCAGGGGACAGCGGTGCCCACTCGCCCACCTGCACCGGTCCCCTCGAAAGGGGAAAACCCGACGTGTGTCTGCGTGTGCCCCGGGCGCTGCCGGGGAGCGGGATCCTGCTCTGCCTCTGCCCACACGTGTTTCCCGTGGCGTTCCCCGGGGGCTGCCTGCTGCTGCCGCCGCTTGCCGGGAGCCAGGGCTCGCCCGCTGGCGCGTCCCGCCGGCCGCCACCGCAGGATGTGCTGGCCTTCTGCGAGCGAGTGACCAAACCGGCGGTGACCTTGGCGGGGCCGGAGCTCACCCCCGCCTCTGGCTCAGCCCGAGCCGTCTCCGGTTGTTACGGCCCAGCTGCCGGCATGCGGGACACGGGCCTTCCCTCGGCCCCTCGGGGCCTGATCCTGCCACGCAGGAGCCCTGAGCGAGGCTGCTGGTGGTAGGGGATGGGGGGATGAGTGAGCCCTGTCCCCGTCCCCATCCCATGGTCGGGCTGTACCAGGCGTGATGCTCGCAGCTGGCACAGCGGCGGTTCTGCCTCCTGGCACCCCTGGGCTGACACTCTCCCCTTCCTGTCTCCGTCCCAGATGCACCGAATCCAACCGAAACCACCCCGGGTGAGAGCCAGCGGGCCAGCGGCTGCGTGAGAAAGCCAGCGTGGCACCATGCCTGCGGCAGAGGGGGTCCTCCTCCGCTCGGTGACCATGTGGCTGCTCCTGCAGAGCCTCCTCCTCCTGGCCTCCTGCCTCCGCTCAGCCGCTGCGTTCCCCAAGGGCTGCTACCCCTCGGAAGAGGAGGGGCTGAAGACCTTCCGCTGCAGCAACGCTCGGCTGACCGAGGTCCCCAGAGACATACCCAACGACACCAACAAGCTCTTCCTGGACTCCAACCGAATCCCTTTCCTGCCCCGCGACGCCTTCCGGGACCTGCCGCTCCTGCTGGAGCTGGACCTGTCCCACAACGCCATCGCCAGCGTCGAGAGCGGGGCTTTCCGGGGCCTGGCAGAGCACCTGCACTCCCTGGACTTGTCTTCCAACAGGCTGGTGTCGGTCAGCAAGGACGCCTTCAGCAACCTGAAGGCCAAGGTCAACCTCTCCAACAACCCCTGGCTGTGTGACTGCCGGCTGCAGGAGCTGATCCGCACGGTGGACCTGGTGGCTGGCTCCTCGGGTGGCATCGTGTGCCACTCCTCCGCGCAGGAGGAGCATGTCGGCAAAGCTTTCCTCCAGGTGATCGCCGACACGGACTTCTGCAACGTGTACAAGAAGACCACGGACATCGCCATGCTGGTCACCATGTTCGGCTGGTTCGCCATGGTGATCTCCTACCTGGTCTACTACGTGCGGCAGAACCAGGAGGATGCCCGGCGGCACCTGGAGTATCTCAAGTCCCTGCCCAGCAAGCAGCGGAGGTCGGAGGAGTCGTCCACCATCAGCACCGTGGTGTGAGGCACCGGCACCCCGCAGGACACGGGGACGCACGGAGCCGGGGATCGGCCGCTCCACGGGCTTGCCACGGCTGCAGGAGCCGTCGGGAACCACCGCCATCGCACAGAAAGAGTCGTGGATGTTTTGTTCTCCCCGGGGAAGCGGCGTCTGGCAGCGGGAACCGCGTCCGGAGAGTGCCAGGCTCCGGCACAGCGAGGGGCACAGCGGCTGCGGTCGGGGGCGGTTGTCGGCGATGAGCACAGAGCGGCCGCAGCACCCGCTGCCTCCGCGTTACGAAGGACCAGAGAGACCCCGAGCACCCCCCGGCACGTGGCTGCCGCTCCGACCGACCTGGACATTCAGACTCCATTTAAAACTTTTATATTTCCTTTGCCGAGATCCCTCGGGGCATTAACGGAATCAGTGTTTTAATCCCTCCCCGGCTTTACCCTCGGCTGCCCGAGGGACGTTCCCGGCAGCCCCCGGTGCTGGCTCCCTGCCTGGCCGGGCAGCGGGCAGGGCTGGGCCGTGGGGAGCAGTGGTACGGCCACAAGGCCAGTGCCCTGATGGGTCACTGGCCCCCGGAGGGTCACGGGCTGTGACTGCAGCCTGGCGGGACCGAGGGACGGGGCGGGAGGTGGGGACACATCGGTTGGGAAAGGCGAGAGGCAGGTCTGGGGTTGCCCTGCTCCGGCCACCCCCTCTCCTGTCTCAGCCCCCGCTGTTCCCTGCTCCTTTCCCAGCGGAGCGAGGGGCGCGGGGGTCCCTGCTCAGAGATGGGGTGTCTGGGGGGGGGCAGCCCCAGCGCCTTCCCCCTCGGAGCGATGAGTTTCTATATGAAGCAAATGGGGGATAAGAATGAAGTGGGAAATGAGCTCCTTCCATCCCGCCATCCACCGAGGGATGCGGGTGCTGAGGGAGGGGCACCGAGGGGTCCAGGCGGTGGGTCCGGCCCTGCCGGGATGTCGGGGGGAGCGGGTTTCCCCTCGGTGCTCCCCGGGGACCCCACTCTGCTCCCATCTCCCGCTGGAGGAGAGCTCCAGCCCCCACTCAAGGGCTCCCAAGGCTGCCGACCGGTCACTGTGACGGGAAGCGGGGATGGAGGGAGCCCCCGCGGCTCCTCCGCCCTCTCCCCACTCCCGCGCCGCTGGCAGGAGCCTGAATCTCTCCTAAAATGCCCCAAAGTCCCTTCTTGACAATTCCAGTTATTGAGCTGCAGGTTCCTGGGGTCAGCAGGTAGAGGTGAGGCTGGGGAAGGGGCGAGCGGGGGGGGGGTCAATGCCCACCTTTGGGCGTGCGGGGTCCAAGCGGCGACTCAGAGCAAGGCCAGGGCAGACCCAGCCGCTCCCAGCCTGGTCCCTGCCAGAGCCGGTTTGGCTGGTTTTGCCCTTCTTTTTTTTTTTTTTAGAACCAACTGAAGCGAAATTGCCTTAATTCACCAAGAGCACCAACCAAAGCTGCTTCAACACCCTCCGTGCCAGGCCAGACCCGGCTCCGGCTGCCCCGGTGCCGGGGGGGATGCTTTACGGCCAGGTCCGGCGCAGGGAGGGCTCCGGCCCCCGCTGCTGCCCATCCTCCGGTGCCCCAGTGCCGGTGGGTGCCGTGGGACGGAGGTGGCCGGGGCAGTGGTGCCCGCGCCCTTCCTCAAGTGCCTCCTCTCCCAGCACAGACCAGGGGCTCTGCCACGCACAAACGCTTCAGCCCCCAGCTCCGATCCAGGCGGCCCCCCCGGCCCCACCGAGCCCGCAGCCCCACGGCAGCTCCCCCCACCCCAACACAACCGGCTGCAGGGAAAAGGGGCCGGGGGGGAACCAGCGTGAGCCACCACCACCATGACCCTGGGTGCTGCCCCCCCCTCCCCCCCGTGGGCATCGCTCTCGTGTGGGGACACCCGGGACCGTCCGACCCAATATGTGTTTTGTTTAAGGGACCTTTTACGTTCTTACTTTATACGACAATAAAGTTGGCTTTTACTTTGGAGCCCACGGGCTGGGCTGTGTGCGCGTCTGCGGGGGGGCACAGGGCGCTGCGCCAGGGCCACCCCTGTCCCCATCCTGGCCACAAGGGCAGGGCGGTGGGTGGCCCACGATGTCTTCCCAGAGCCACCTCCGGCTCTGCCGGGTGTTTCAGCAACACGATACCCGGTCCCTGCGGTAACTCTGCCTCCCCCTTCAATAAATGAACACCCGGCGGCTCGGCTCCCGCAGCGCGGCTCAGGTCCCTGGCACGGTGCCGCTCCCCGAGCCGTGTCCTGCTGGGACGCCGTGGGGCCATCTGTGGGGACCCTGTGCCTCTCCCTGCCCTCCTGTCCCCACCGGAGCACACCCGGCCATCGTGTGGCACACGGGGAGGGCCCACGATGGGCAGAGGGGACATGCCCTTCCCGATGCCCATGGTCCCCACGAGGGCCATGGCACCCGTGGTGGCCCCGTTGCTGGTTCACCGGCACCTTTCCCTGCCCGGCACGTGCCGAAGCGGAGGGTAAAACCCGGGACCTAACGCGGAGTGACAGCTCCCGCTGGCGGGACATTAACCTTGTTTGTCACTTGGCTGTCTCCAGACGCAGCGTGGCACCGTGTGGCCACGACAGCCCACAGACCCCGGGCTCCCGAGCAGATGGCTGCCGTCCCCCACCCCGGTTCCCTCCCCAGGGACCCTCCTCCCGCAGCCCCAGGAGCAGCTGGGGAGGGGTGGGGGACGCAGAGGGACAGGCAGCCCCGGCTGTCACCCTGTCCACCACCCCGTCCCCGGGGTCCCACCGGTGTCCCCCAACAGGGCTGGGTAACACCGAGCCCCCGGGGGCCAGCCCTGGTGGCCACCCCGGCTCTCCTGCCCAAGGAGGAATTAGGATGGAAACCACCGGGCTCGTTACAGCCTACACTAATGAGCTGGGGGGGGGAAGGAGGTGGATTCCGGTGGCAGCCCCCGCCACGAGGAGGTCGGCTGGTTGTGGAACTGCCGCCGGCCTGTGGGGAGGGACGGGGGGATAAAATATATAAGAAACCTCATCAAAATCCGCAAAAAGCTCCAGGGAGACAACTTGGTCTGGGATGGGCTGAATTGCACCGGATTTGTAATTAGTAACACCCGATATTTAATCAGGTGTTGCAGGGAATAGGAAAGAGCAGAAAACTGGGCTTACGGGACTATTTCCAGGGGGTGCCGGAGGGGTCTCGGGGGGATCAGGAGGAGGTGTGGGGCTGGAGCCTGCCAGGCACCTCCCGTCCCAAGGAGGGATTTTCCTCCTCTCGCTATTTACTCTCCGGCAGCAAATTGCCGCGGGCAAGCTCCTGCCGGGGAGCTGGGAGCCGGCGCTCGGCGCTGGTGGGTGCCGGGGGGGGGCTCGGCATTAAAATCAACACTTCTCCTTAAGCCAGGAAATATAATCACCCATTTTAATACCGCATTTCTGGGTAATTCCTGCCCTGACGTACTGTAGATTTATCTGCTGGGATCAGCAAGGGGAGAATTAGCAGCGTGACCTCCTTCTGTACCGCTCCAGCGCGCCGGTAAATCTCCGTTATTAACTTCCAGGGTGCTCTGCCCACCCTGGAAGGTAATTACCTAGGCGGGTAATTAACTGGCCGGCACGGGGAGGGCTGCTCTTCCTCTGCGGGATGGAGGAAAATGTGTCACTGGGGCAAGATTTAAGAACTGGGTCCTTGCTGGTGGTGACGCCTCTTCTGCCCGTCTGGCCCCAAACCCCCCGGGAGCTTCGGGGACCGAGCGATGCTCCCGGGGCACCGGGATCCGCGTCCCACCCGGATCTGCTAGAAATCTGAGGGTTTATGGAGTTCTGGAGGGTGGTCCGGCTGCGGGTCCGTCCTTCCAGCCCCGCTGAGGGAGGCTCTGCCCCACGTTTGCCTTCGCAGGGGATGGTGTGTTTTAGAGGAAAGGTAAAGCCAGGCTTTTCTGGGCCCCTGAACGAAGGCTGTTCGGCGGCCGCGGCCCCAGGCTGCATCCGGAACTTCTAACTGATTAGATTTAGAAGAGGGAAGGAAGGATGTCTAATTGTTTAATTTCCACAATTATAAAAATATTTATAAATAATCAGAACCGATGGCAGCAATTACGCTGTGATTAAAGCTGGTCTATGCTTCATCAACAGCCCTTCAGTTACACAGCCCTATTTATTTATTTTCACCACCAAAAAAGAATCCATTTTGGGTGGCGTTGCTGCCAATAACGAATCCTACTTATTCACTGCCTGCGAAGGACTCGCTAATCCGATGCTGCCGCTCGTTAGAGGACCGGTGCTGTGCAGAAAACGCGGTGGCTGGACTTGGGCAGGAGGAAATTTAATTTGGGTGGAAAGGAAAGGAAACGGGAGCAGAGCTAAAAAGCACCACGTCTCTTCCGGAGATCTCTCAATCTTCCCCCTTTCGGTTCAAAGCCATTACCCTTCGTCCGACTGCTAAAAACCTTGGTCCCATCTTCCCCTTTCAGCACTCAAAGGCCGGGGGGGGACCTTTCCCTGAGCTGGGACCCCCAGGTGTTCCCATGGCCCAGCCCCGCTCCCAGGTGTGATGAGTTGGTGGGATGGGCCGTTCTCAGGGCACCTGCTCCCCCTGCCCTCCCTTCCCACAGCCCCTCTCCTTATCTGCTGGGCAGACTGGTCTTCCTCAGCACCTCCAAGTGACCTGCAGGGTGTTGCGCTGGCATTTTGGGCAACCCTGTGTCCTGGGTGACTCTTCTCGACTCAAATTCAGAGGAGCACCTCCCTCCTGGGGTAACGGAGATGCCGCAGGGAGTCACCAGAGAACCCTCCCGCCGGGTGGAGGTGTCACCGTCACCCCGGCAGACGTGACACCAGCTCTGCGAGTGAGTGTTTTAACATCTGCTTGTTAAGTGTTTCTCAAGTGGTTTGTTCCAGGCCGGGAAGAGGCTGCTCTGGTGTTAAAACAATGGGCTGCGGGCGGCTTCCACTTGGCAGATGATTATTTTTGTCACTCGTGGATGTTTCAAAGCCCTGGTGAGCTGTGGGTGCGGAGCCCGCGGGGAGGGCTGAGTTACCGGAGGCCTGTGCGGGGACGGGGGGGCAGGAAGTTTTGAGCTCTGAATTTGTTATTTGAGGGAATTCATCCCTGCTCCCGGGCTGCCCTGATCGTCCCCCGCAGAAAGCGGGATTAGAGGTGGCCGGTTGGGGCAGGTTAAGGCAGGGCTGAGCCTCGCAGGAGCGACCGGGGGTTCCCCTGCTGCGCTGACAGCATCGGCTACAGACCACATTTCCAAGAGGAAAATGTGTAAAAACAGAGCAGAACAACAACAAAAAAAAAAGGATTTAAAGCCGGGAGGAAGGTTTTGACAATTCCTCGTGAGCTATTGCAGCTGGGGGGGCGTAGAGAGGGGTGGTAAAAAGTAAAGGTGAGGCGAAGCGAGAGCTGATCGCGGTGATTTGTAAAACCCGAAGGGAGAGAGGGGTTCGGCAGCGGGAGAAGGGAAGGGAAGGAGCTGCCAGGGACAGCGCGTCATAAATAAAAGATTCCGCCGCGTTCGGGGCGAAGGCGGGGAGAGAAGTCGCGCAGGAAAGGTCAGAGCGAAGCCGTTCCACATCAGTCTTTCACGAAAGCCTCCGCAGAACTAACGACACAAACTCCTCTGCGATGCAGCGCTGAAATATTTGACCTGTTTTCCTACTTTTTAAGGCCCCCTGAAAAACTTGAGGCGCCCGTAAGAGCTTCCTAAACCTCCAGTGTTGAGGAGGAGGGGAGTGTAAGCCTTCGTTGTGACTCGTTTGCCGCCGCACTTGGTACCTACTTACTGCTTTTTTTTTTTCCTGTAATAATTTATACGTGTGGCATCCTCGGTTGTGAAACAGGCCAAGAGACGGCGATGGCCGAGCCCGTCTGCTTAATCTGTACAAGCCTGCGCCGTGCGCACGGTGTCCAGTTGGCAGCTCAGATAACCAGCCTACGGGCAGTTCAAATGCTCATTACAGTACATTTTCTTCGTCGGTATTTAATAAGTAATGATTCTGAAAAGCTCGGAGCGTGGTCTGTGCCCATAGCGTCTCCTGCTGTGTTCCTGTCAAAAGGGATAAGTCAAACTGGGTTGAATCTGGTCGATTTTTGGATGAATACCCACCAAGGAATTTCTAGACGCCATAAGAAGTTGCGGTTATTGAGTAGGAGGTGCTCTTTTGCTTGATTTAGTCCTGCATAGTGCAAAAAAAAGCAAGGAACGGCTCTGTGCCGGGAATCCAGGCTGGGTTTCCCATGGCTGGGTGTGTGCAGAGTCCCCTTTGCTTGGATTTGGGGGGGGTTACACCACCCTTGCACGAGTGGCTTCAAAAGGGGCCACATTGGCCATTTGTGCTTCACGAGGGAAAGGAGAAAAGGAGAGTGAGAGTTCTCTGGTGTCCCTCGACAAAGCGAGGCCAGAAGGCAGTGGCTCCGAGCAAGGAACAGCTTATAAAGCTTAAAAATAAGTTTTAAAAGCGTGTTCTGGTGGCTCCGCGATGGCCTGGGAAGCTTGTGGTGGGGCGGTTGCTCCCGTGGGCTCGCACACACAGCCTGTGCTCTGCACCTTCTGGGGCTGGTGAGAACTCGGGGTTACTGGGGAGGCTCTGGAGAGCAGCACGATGACCTTTACTAACAGCCCTTCGTGAGCAAAATGATGAATTGCCGCAGATCCAGCAGCGAACCTTCAAAAGCAGATCGGAGGAAGTCTTTCCTGGGAAGGAAACTTTTTCCCATTATCTCAGTGCTTTGGCAATTTGTGTCTTGACTTGTTACTCATCCGGTGAACTTGTTGGGAATTTACAGCTGGAGTAAGAGGATCATCTGCTCGTACAGCACCTGGGGCCGGCAGAGCTCTGCCGCCAGGATTTGATGCAGCTGAAGGACAAGATGCAGCAGGAGGCAGGCGGGGGGGCTCTGCGGCCTCTCCTCTTCCCTCCCCGGGATGCACCCTCTTCTTTCTGGGGAGCAGTGGACGAGAAGAGAACCGTGAAAGCCGGGTCCCTAATCCTCCTGACTTCTGGGCTGTAGAACTTGTGATTAACCCTCTCTCTTGTCTCGGGGACCCAACTTCCCACTCATCAGCAGAGCTCCTGCTGGCGGCAGGGACACGGGAAGCCCTGAGCAGGTTGGGGTCCAATTTTGCCCAGAGCGGGCTGGAAAACCTCACACACAGAGAAAGAAATGGGGGAAAAACAAAGGGAAGGCCCTTTAATGCCTTTAAATCACAAAGATTAAATACTTCTATTAATGTGAGCTAGAAATTGCTCGTAGAGACTCTGGCATATGTCATTATGGTACATAATTCCACTACAGCTATCTGCCATCTCTCCCTGAGATGTTTATAGCTCCTTTATGCTCTCGGAGCAAACAGCAGCACAGAGCTGTGGCGTGTCTGGTGTCACCACTGAGAAACAGACTCTTTGCACTAACAGCCATGTGACAAACGTCCTTTTTTTCCCCATTGAATTACTCTACCTTGCGTGAACGCTTCATTTTAGGCATCACTTTTACAGTCTAAGTGGTCCCTGAACACGTGGAAATCCAGGGGTGCCTGGGTGATGCTGTTTTGCGCTTGTTCACAAAGGCTTGCAGGATTCCAGAATTTGGCAGCTAAAAACGAAAAGAACATCACAAAACCAAGAACGCTTTCACAGCTGCTCGTCGGTTTCCCAATTTCTGTCCTCAGTTTATTAGCAAGATGTTGCTCCGTACACTTTGACTTGAGGTTTTGTACAAGTCTGGCAGGTCACCTCGTTGTTAGGGCTGTAAGTTCCGGGACTGCAAACCACTGTGAAGAGAACGGAATCGGCGTTTCAGCCAGTTCCCCTCGGCTGGGACCATCCCACACCACCATCTGTCTCCCCAGCGCTGTTGGTGGGATCCCGACCTTCCCAAGCTCCTGAGCCTACAGCTAAATACCCCGAGTAGTACCCCTACAGCTAAATACCCCGAGTAGTACCCCTACAGCTAAATACCCCGAGTAGTACCCCTAAAGCTCCCCGAGCTCCGGAACCAGCCCTGGGTGCCGCTGGCAAAAGATCTTTTAAAGCAGCCGCGTGTTTTCTAGCAGCACCAGCATTAGGGTAATTCTTTCTCATTTGCTCTATAGCCTGAGCACTCACCAGTGACTGCTAAGGAAAGAAAAAACCCACTTCATCATTTCCACTTACTCTGTTTGGAAATATTTACACCTACGAGTGCACAAATGGACACCACCAGCTTGTTTCCTGATTTTTGAAAAAGGATAGGAGTAGAAATGTGAATGTCTTTGCAACAGAGGAATGGAAATGCCACTTTTGACACTGATATTTACCAAATACTCTTCAGAGAAACCTGTAGTCAGAGCTAATGAGCTGTATTTAAACCACCGTGTTTGATATTTACCACAGCAACTGGCGCAGTTCTTGTGGGTGATATCGTTTTTCCCAAACCCTGGTTGACAGCTGTCGATGCGAATCACGGAGAAACTGCTGTCCACGTAGTGAATTGTAGGAACAACTCGAAACTGGTGCTTCAAAGCATATGTCTGCTTATGGAAAAACTCTCCAATTCTATCTCTTGCCTAAGATTCAGGAACATTGGAAGAATAAAAAATAGTCAGTTTTTTTTTTCCCCCGATTTAAAAATATCTGTAAATACTTTACAGTCCTGATTCCCACACGCTGACCTGTCACCTTAACTGGGAGTTTTCCTTTGGCTTCACGGGGCCTGGGATCAGACCCAGTACCCGATACCGTGCTTTAACATTAAGAAGCCAGAGAGAACAGATTCTAGAAATCAGCTACAGTAGATTCACCTTAAACTGTGTTCCATTTACCAAATCATAAACCAAAGATTCAGTTTAGAGATCTAGAAGTTCAGTATACCAATACAATGTTTCTAATTATTTATTCTTAGAGGTAAATATAAAGGAAATAATAAGCCCGTGGTTTGTTTTTTTTTTCTTTTTTCAAACTGTTTGGATCAGTTTGACTTTTAAAAACCAGTTTTCCGTCCTGAACTGATTTATTTGAAATCCATGAATCGTCATTCACCATGATATTAATCCCATAAAATCTGGGGGAAGCTGGATTACTACCAGTCTAATCTGTAGATGCTAAGGCAGAAATTTGTGCTAAACACGCGGAGGAGGCACGAGGGTGGCTGACACAGAACCTCTCGAACTCTCATGTTTGTCGCGTCTTCACAATCATAAGGAACCTGGTGGCAAACTTCTTTCCATCCTGGTGCGAAAGGACTTACTGTGGGTGGGGGGGGGGAAAGATACATGTACATGTGTTGAAGAATATATTACAGTAAACTCAAACAGCTCAAGTAAGTATCTTTAGGTTCATTTGAAAAAACATTGACAAATTAAATGCATTTACTGCTTTTAGCATCCCAGGGTGCTCACTTCATCCTATCGTACCCTCTCAATTTGTGAAGAATGGTGGGTTTTGGTTTTTTTTCACCGGTCTGCAGTCAAGGTCATGTTTTGAAACAATTCTTTTGTGTGGGTGCATTTGAATGTTGAAAAATGAGTGATCAATAAAAGCAGGGGGGGAAAGAAACCAGACTTGGTCCTGTTGGTTTCTATCCTGTTACTTAAATTGCTTTGTTCCAGTAAGAGTCAGAGGTCAACCAGACAAATAATGTGGGGAAAAACACGCTAAGCTGACAGGAAGAATGGAACGAAATTCTCACATAGTACCCTCAGGTTACAGAGAGGGCTGAAGTTTTACATAAAGTTAAAACCTTCAGGTCCTCAGTTTGTTCTAAATATTTACTGACTTTACCGAGGGGAAAACGGCCACAAAACCATTCCATAACCTGTTGGATGGCCCCTCTTGGGACACGATGAGAACAGATAGAGGAGAGAACGTGGTCAAAGCATTAATGAATAACTTCCTCTCCTCCGTGATAAAACATCTCTAAATTAGGGCAGCCACCAGGGCTGATTTAACTGGTTTTGCAAGGCGATACAGCCACATCAGTATTACCATAAGGGAACTGTGCTTTTAACCTCTGTGCAGTTTCCTAGCGTCAAGCAAAACCACAGAGGTCACAGACTCATTAAAAATCAAATAATGAAAAGAAAGTATGACCATTTTCCTCTTTTTAAAATAAAATAATAATGGGATCTCATCAGCTATCTCCTTTCAAGAATCCTTCCAAACTGCACACCTTGAAAAGTCACATTTCTCACTAAGGCTGTGAGATGTACAATGCTACAAATTTGATGTATAAACTGCATTTTAGCTCCATCTGTGGGCTAGTGAGAAAAAATACAGGGACTCTGAAAGAAAGCAGGGGAAACAGCTTCTGAAGGCACGCTCGGCTTCAGTGTATTTCAGACGTTGTTTATAGCACTCTCAGGTTGTTCACAACAATAAGCGTTCCCTCCCAAACAAACACCAATATCTGTTACCTTGAAAGCTAACAAACAGTTCGTGCAGGAGGCCTTGATCTGGGAGCTTGACAGAATGGCATTTGCAGGAGGACTCTACGATGTGACACGTCAGATCAGAGATGATGTTGTTTAAGATTTTCTTTAGTTCCTCAAAGAAGAGGCCGTTAGCCGCCAGCTTGCATTCCCTTGTAGTAAAGCGAACAAATACCTGATATGCATGGTCAGCTTCTCTGTATGCTTCAAGAGAACAGTTTGTGTGTGAGTTCTGGGGTGTAATCACAAATTGTATCTTATACAGATAGTCTCTATCTTATCGTCTCTATCAGTGTACTTTGGATCTGAAATACAGGCTCTTATTCAAAAGTAAACAAATAAATAAAGCTTACTCATTAACCATAAGAGAACAAATCTGTCCTTGTCGCAGCTGACTCAAATAGTAAGAGGTGTTTTAGTTTGAAACGTACAGGAATTTATGTGTTTATGTTACCAGGAGCTGCTCCCAAAGATCAAAACAAAAAAGGAGGCAAATAGTAAAATTACACAGAACTAACATGTCTACAAAGTTGTGTAACTGAAATGGATTGGGATGATGCAATTATGGTGTAGGAGTGAATGTTCTTTAAAAATTGTTTTAAAAGCTAGTGCTTCTTCAGCATTTTTGGCAGTGTTATTTTGTGGGTGGGGAGGTGATATTGGTGAGCAGTGGTTCTGAGTGGTGGAAGAAGGCTGGAATGTGCAGCTGGGACAGAGGACCTCAGACACGAGCTTCCTTTTCTTGGATATCACTGGAACTACTGTGGCTCACTTTGTTCTTATTACGGGTAGAGATTATTTTATTCTTTGAGTGGCCAGATAATCTTGGTAGCAGTTATTTAAAACTTTTTCCCAAACTGGGAGGGAGTGTGTGTATGTATAAATATATATTTTTAAAAAAAAAAAGATTTTCTATTCTGGGAGAAACTGTTAACTAGTTATTTCTTTTAATCAAGGCTTGCAATAATCACGTGCTTCACAAACCCGCCGAAGGCAATGTGCACCAGCTTACCAGTGAGCTAGCAATCTTACCGTACACCATAAAATGATATGCCTCATACATTTCTCTTTCTTCTTGTGTCGTAGTTTCTATGATTTTGTGAGAAAGAGTGCAAGTGTAGGCTCCAGACATAGACTCCTTAAAACTCATCACCATCAGCTTTCCTGTTTCTGTCAGATTCACATACTTTTGCCCTAGAATAGAAACAGGAAATACTTGATTACTGGAAACGTTTGGTTTCTGATGTTCAGCTTATTTAGAACATTTGTAGATGAGATCTTGCTCTTGTACGTAATGACACTGATTCGTGACAGTCTGCAACAGCCTAAAATTTATGACCTTTAGGACTTATTGCAAGTTTCCTTCTATCTCAAGCATTTGAAAATTTTAGATGGAGAAGAGAAACACAGTCTAATGTCAGAGCTCGTGGAAAAATTTGACAAAGGACCAAGTGACTGTTTGGACCCACCATCCTATTGTAGGGCAGCATCAGTAGAAACAAGGAAAATATGTGATTTCATAGACAGTAACCTACTTAGCCATTTGTGGTTGACTTTTTCCCTTGTAAATAGAAAACAGAAACTATTTCTCCACCTCAGTACATTTTCCCGATTGCCTTCCCACCCCTCAAGGGGCTGTTACTAAGTTTGTGAAAAAGTACGGTACAAAGCCTGTTCTGTTAGTGACTGGGGAAAAAGTGGCTAAGGCAGGCAGGGTGGAAATCCTTTGTAGTCCGGACAAAGCCACTAACCTTTTAAACTTTTTCCATCTGGACCAACCCACGAATACTTGGGATCTATTAGTTCTTCATAAGAACGAGCCAAATCCATGCATACCAGAAACGGGCTGTTTGTGAACACCTTAACGTAAACGGTAACTGGAATACAAGAGGACAAGGTGAAGGACTGTTATGGTTTGAGAGAACCCATAACAATCTATTGTCGTTTAGACAATTATTCTATCACCTGATCACCCCTCCCCACCTGGAAAGGGGAATCGGGGAACACAAACACAAGGGTTGAAATATAAATAGATATAATAGACTAAGACTAAATAATTAACAATAATACTAAAGAACCAGTATTATCGGATTATGTCGGATGCTGTGAGCGCAATGGCTTCAGGAGGAAGGGAAGGCCTCAGGGGTCCGGCACCGGGGCAAGGAGTTGTCTGGACCCGCTGCCATCAAGGGACAGAGAGCTACGCAGCAGGCTTTTCTAATTTATATTGAATGTGACGTTCGTGGTATGAACTAGTCCTGTTGGCCAGCCCGGGTCAAATGCCCAGGCCTTGCTCCTCCTTGTCCCTGCACCCGGCAAGGCTCGAAAACACTAAAACCTTGAATCCCACAGAGCCTGGCTGGCTATAGAGTAAATATTTTTCACAAATTCAGACACTAGAGTCTTCTAAAAGTGCAATTTTCCCCAGCATTAGAAGAAAAGTTAGTCCTGTGTCTCTCAACCCAGGTCAACGACATGAAATGCTTATATGGAATGAAGTCACCAAAATACTAATTTAAAAAAAAATAAAAATAAATGAATGTAATGATGTAATGTGAAGTTTAGTTTAGGTGTTTGGGCTTGGAAAGTATAAAGTTAATGATTTCTCTCCGTCGCTGTTATTAATACGCCGGAACTGTCCACGGGGCGGGGGGTGCTGACCGTGGGGAGGAGACACCGTCCCTCCCGCGCTGCCGGTGACCAAAATCACCGGTTTTCAGCCCATTGCCGAGCGGGACCCTCATTTAGACGTTACACTTTCAGAAGCGCCCATAGCGCTTGGGGCAAAGCGCTTAGAGCAGCCCTGAGGGTTGATGCTTGGACGAGGTGACCTAAAAGGTCCCTTCCAACCGAGGCGATTCTATGATTCTGTGTGTTTCTAAACCCATTTCAAACCCAAATTCAAACCCCTATGGGGATCATGTTCTGGAGCCCCCCAGCACCGTGTTTAGCTAAGCCTGGTGGTGTCGCTTCTGTGTGTAGCGTTGTCTACATAGTTTTTAAAAGTTTAGTAAGACCTAAAAAAAAAAAAGAAAAAAAAAGATTAAAAAGTACAAGTTTACCTTCATGTTTAACACTGCCAAAAACATAATTCTTTTCTATCAAATCAAAAGAATTTTGCTCTTCCATAGGTACGGCTCTCACTGTAGGGAAAAGGACTTTAGAACGTTATGGAGAGAAATCTAAACGTGTGATTGTTAACTTTTTATTTTGCCCTAGCAAGTTTCTGTCTCTTGCCTTACTTTTTTTTTTTTTTTCCTTTCTCCTCACACCCTTTTCTTAAAAACAAGAGCTTGGACTTGCCTGTTTTTGTTGCTTTAGTGCCCAGGCTGCAAGCCTGACTCTATACAGCAGGTTCCAACTGAGCTGAGCCTTTCTCTTTACAAAAAGCCAGTAAAATAGTTATAAAATCTAGGTAGCAAGCTAAGGCTCCCCATGATGACCCCAGGGAGAACCAGGATGGGTACAACGTGGTGACCGTGGGAGGGTATTGAGTCTCGAAGCATCTGTGAGCCTTTGCCTTTGGGGAAGTGGTGGGCAGATGTCTGGGCACGGGGGTTTCTGTTACGAGAGCCCTTGGGAAAGGTGAAAATTGTGACGATTTGTGCTTTTTCAGGCCACGGTGGCACCCCAGGATGGCCCCGTGTGACCGCTGCCACCCAGGGCTGAGGTGAGAGGGAGAGGGCGCTGCTGGGACCCCCCACCTCCCCGCGTAAAAGGGATTTTATGGCTGAGGGAAGCTCCTGCAGAGCACAACCGCTCCCCACAGAGGCCTGTCCCCAGGCCTCGGGCCTGCCCCCGGCCCTGGCCCTCAGCGGCCCCCCCTGAGGAACCGCCGCCGGGTCTCGGGGGGGGGGGGGGGAGGCCGCCCCCAGACCTCCCTCCCTCCGCTGGGCCCACCCCAGCCCGCCACCACGGCCCCCACGGCCGCCACCGCCGCCGCCATCCCCAGCAGCGCCCGCGGGGGGGAGCGCGGCCTCCCGCCGCCCCCCGCCATGACGCCGCCGCGC
>JAOXNO010000012.1:4834648-4874154 GCA_028565335.1 Limnodromus scolopaceus
TCCCCGCTCCACCTCCCGTTCGCTGCCCGGCGGCGGCGCGGTCTGCGAACAGCCTGCAGCCCCCGGAGCCGCACGCTCTAATCGCGTATTGCAATTAAGCAGGAAACGAACGGGGCTTTTCTCCCCCTCTCTGTTTAATTTCAGAAGCAGCACAAGGCGTATGATAAAGTTGGGCTTTAGAGCCGGCTCTATCTACTGTTCGTATTCTAGATTTTAACGAATTAAAGGGCGTGTTGGTTTCTTTTGGCTTGTAAAACGTGCGTGTAACTTTCCGAGCCAGCAAAAAACGAGTTGTGAGTTAAACTTGGGCTACAGAGTAATTTGCTTTTGAAGAAAAGCAAAATTAATGGTGTTTTTAACAAGCCTGGCAAAGAAGCTTTGCAAAGCATCACTTGATTTCTTATCTCAGAGGTGGATATTCTTATTTCAACTCATTGTTTTCAGGACTTGAGTTTAGATACTGCTATGTCTCGATGACTTGAGGTTTTTGGTTATTTCAAGTTAGATGTAGTTGTCTATTTAAAAAACACATTTTAAAAAATACATTTCCTTTGCTAAAGGTTTTCAAAATGTTTGTATTTAAATATTTACTCTCATAGAATCTGACTCAATTGAGACTATCTCTGCTTGACAGACGTAATTTATGAAAGAATGGGTCTGGTGGCGGTTTGGTACTTAAAAATGCAGCCTCATTTTCTTGGTCAAGTCAGGACTGCTGTACAGCTCTTGGGGGAGAAGAAAGCTCTTTAGGTTTGTCAGTAATTTTAGTCTCTGATTAGGAAATAAGGATATTTCTGCCACTAAAACTGAGATTATTTGAGAAGCCTCTTTTTGTGTTCCCATTTCTTCTATGCTTAAAGTTAACATGCAAATAATCCTTCAGGTTTTAGTTCTGTATGTGGTGATTATGAGGATCAATCAATGTGCCTGAGCTCGTTATGTTTGGGATGAAGTTAATGAAAAAGGCAGTGATAAGCTCTATTATCTCTGGATCCAGTAACTGCCAAGTGTCTCTGTTTTCATGGGTCTTGGGAAAATCGCTTCCACTGGAGTGGATGGGAAATTTCCCCTCGAGGACCAAGGGGGAACGCTTCTGTCCCCGAGTTTCTGTGCTCAGTGTGAGGGGGCTCAGTACGGTCACTGGCCAGGAGACGGGCACTGGCAAGAGTGGGAGCTTGGGACCTGCATCAAGGAAGCCCCAGTCTACAATCTACTGGGTTGTATCTCCTCAGGACTGGTTTACTTTTGCAACGGATCACAAGAACTGACCTCATGCTCTCATTTCCATTTGCCGTACTGGGATGAACATGTTGAATTACCAGAAGATGTTCTGCTGATTTCAGAAGGTCATATGCTACAATATGAGAAAAATGTTACCCTTAGTGACACATTTCTGATCAGGATTTCTTCCCAAAAGGACACGTGCACTTAAAACGCCTGTCTCATTTCAAACATTACATGGTGCTTAAGAGCAGTGAAGTGTTAGGGACCCTCGTATTAAAAGTGCAAAGGGTTTATTTGGCCCAGGTACCTTCTTCAGAAAGCCAATGAGACTGTAAATGCTGAAGGTGGATGTTCAGTGGGGAAATTAGATAGTCTTTCTCTCTTAGTATGGTGTGGGCTGAGGGTGAGGAACGTGCTGGGGTGACACAGGGTGACAGAGGCACTGGCTCTGCTGCGAGCATTTAGGGATAGGGCTGTGGGAGTCTGCCTGCAGAGTGGAGGCCAAGATTGGTGTGTGTTTTACTTTGGCTTTTTGCGCCTCTTAAGATGGCACAGAGACAAGGAAACAAGCCGTGTTTGCTCCGTACGCTCTGATAGAGGGGCTAAGAGTACATGGGATTTAAAAAGATGTCCCCTTCACAGTGCTGTTGGGTTGAAAAGTGCAGCTGGCAGTAAAAAGGCAATGTTCTGGTTTCCACTTTGGATGCAAACAGGTAAGATTATAATAATTCAAGAAATATCTCCTATTCTGTTGCCTACAGCTGTGTTGATGATAGAAGGGTATTAGTGTTACCATTTATTTGAAAACCATCAATTTTAGGGGGTTTAAGATGCAGGTAGACTGTTTTGTTGCTTCTATTAACTGGTCAAATACCAGGATAAATTGTATTAATACATTAAAATGCCAGAGCACTTTTTTAGCAAGCTATTTGAATATTTTTGCTCACTTTGGCTATTGGCGTAGAACACAGGATGGCTAAGGATTGGTTTCAAAAGCACACGAATTTTACTTCTGCTTTGTAAATGAAAATTGTGCGTCAGCTGCAGCGCACCCAGGAGGAGCCTTTCCTTTCCATGCACCCCGGTCAGTGGATCTCTCCGAAGCTCGGGAAGACTAACGGGTTCTGTAAGTCATTTCCCACCTTGTGCTTTTCTGAACGTTAGGTAGAAATAGGGTCTTATTTGTGCAGAATCAGGCATGGAAGCTTCCTCGACCTTTTCCTTGGGGGACACAGTGAAGGATCTGGCTTAAAAATGTTTTACTTGGGAAAGAGACCTGAGGTTAAATATTAAGAGACCACTAAGGCTGTAAGAAGGTGCTTGAGAGTAATATCATAAAGAAACCAGGGGCCGATGAGTGGATGTTGGAGGCTTGAAAGTGATACAAAGACTGGGATATTTCTCAACAGAAAAGAGAAGCGTTATATGGCGTGTCGTTATCTTCTCAAAAGGATGGTCCTGCCCAGCAGCCCATCAGGGACAGGAACGTCTTATGCTCAACGAAATGTAAATAAATACGCAGAGATGATCTCAAAATTAAACAGATGAGCGTTGGTGGACTGGCTGAACGGGTCCTGCGGGGCTGTCGCATGGCTCGGGCAGTACCATCCTCCCGGAGCTGCAGTTTGGAGCTGCTCAGGGCTCTTCACCGACTGCTCGGGGTGTTGCACTGAGCCCTGTACACAGAAACCCGTGCTGATGTGATTCACCCAACAAGCTGTAGCAATGTCTGCATCCTCAGAGGAGTGACTGTGCTTGGGAGACATCCTGCTTTCTAAAACAATATATTTATACCAGAATCCATGCAGAATTGCCTGCTTTGAAGCAGCCGTGCAGGGGCTCTTACTCTTCGTCTCAAGACCTCCTGGCAGCCCCAGGGAAGGCAGAATTGCTGCAGAGTTTCCAAGCCACACCTCTCCCCCCACCTGGCACCTTTTTTTTTTTATTTTTTTGCTTAATCCTGGGGTTTTGGCCAGTTCAGTGCTTTATCACCCAAATGGGGCAACCACACAGGATTTCTGAATGCAATTAACGTTGAATTCAATTATTACAGAATAATGGGGATTTCGTTGTCTTGCCCAAAGCTCAATTATTTGCCCAATTACAAGGTACAATTTGAGTAATTTAAGTATATTGTTGCAATATAAAATTAAAATCAATACTAGAGAGAATTTTGTTCATGTACCCTGTATTTACTGATGTTTCCCCATCATTATTAGCAGTATAAATTGGTCTGTTTGCTTCTCTGGACCTCTCTTTTCCTGGTACAATAAAATGACAGAAAGACAAATTAAGAACAGTAACTATGGATTTCCTTGATCTTATTTATTTATTTATTTTTAAAATGCAGATTTAGTAAATATTTGAACTTTTTTGTTATTTAATCCTGTGACCGTTTATGATACGAGGCAACATTTTTTAGCTCTGTTAAAAGACACTTAATGAAAAGCTTGCATTCGTGCTAAATTTGCCTGAAAGGATAGCAGCTCTGATCTAATTTCAGGATACGTTTCCTAAGCGCTAATAGCTTAACAACTTGTCTGCAGGCAGGAGTTCCACCCTGAAGAGCTCAGGCCACTGCTGGATGGCTTGAATCATTAATAACTCCATCCTGAAGTGCGTTGGTTCTTTTCTTGCTGCTCTTTGGTAATAGCTAGCTGAGAGTAATGGGCTCTCCATGTGTAATGTAACTCTCGGACCCATTATTGAGAAATGGGAGCTGGATGCTTTCATTTAGGAGACAACGAAACCAAACATTTAAAAAAGATTTGCTGGATAGTTCTCTTGTTGCTGGGTTTTGTTTTTTTCTTTTCCTTCTCTGAGTTTGCCTTTATTTAGTTGGAGGCATCGGGATCTCTGTTTGTGCAGTTTTTTGGGTAGCCTCATCTGCTGCTGGGCTGCTTTGCTGCAGAGTTAACAGGGCTTTACATTCTGACGTTGCAGAGACCACAAAAATGTTCCATATGCAGTGGTGGTAGAGATAGCTAATTATGGGGTAAATGTCAGTGGTGGTTAACACCTCAGGGCCACCGCGGGTGTATTTCTGTTATGTAACTGCCAGGAATGAATTTTACCAGTCCTGGAGCTATTATTTTTTTACATTCAAAGATGATAAAAGATTTTCTGGCATGTAAAAAAGAAAAAAAAAAAAGGCAAAAAAAAAAAAGCTGGAGGAAAGAAAGGAGGAAGGAAGCAGGGAGCTGTGACACGGAAGGCTCGTATCGGTGAAATCTCAAGACAGCAAGGTGTTGGGTAAAGAGTCAACTGGATGGGTCAGATCTGTGCCTCCAGTTAAACTCGTCGACCTAAATTTGGGCACTGGAGTGGGAGATGTAAGTACCTGCAGCTCGTGTTGTCTTCAGAGCGGTCAGTGCTTTTGCAAACCAGGCCACATATGTAGTCCTCTCAAATTTTTTTTAAATATTCCTGATATATGATTCCTATTGCAATTTGTAAATGGGAATTCAACTTGCTTTCCCACGAAAAACAAGTAGATCTTGTGAAGACAACAGGGTTTTCCCTTTGTATTGGGAAAGGAATGTAAAAATACCTTGTGCTTTGTGCTTTGGAGAAATTAACTTCGAACAGAGTCATTGCTGCTGTGCTGTGCTCATGGTGCAAAGTGAGATGTTAAATCAAAAGTGTAAGTTATCCTGTCTATAGTTTTTTGAAGTTAGAAAATACTTAATCCCTTTTCTGGGTACGTGCCAGTGCTGAAGATATAAAGAAGTTATACAATGGAACATAACAATTATTTGGTATTTATTTCTTCGAGAATTTTTCAGTTTTGCTTTCAGTCAAGAAAATGGGAATTTATAAGATTATAATGACTGTGTCACGGATGCTACTAAATGTTAAGCACCTCAGACTGCTTTTCTGTCTTTTACAGATTCACAGGCAGGTATGGACCTAAGTAATTCTCAGGAACAGCCCATGGCTGCAGGTACCGTGCTCTTCAACTTATGTTCTTTCACCCTCTCTTGAAAATTTTGTATTTAAATGGAGAAAAATATATGTACTGCAGCTTGGTTAGATTCCCAGCACATTGACTAGCACAGTCACAAATAAAGATGGACATTAAAGGCAAAAAGTAAGTTCTAGAATCAAAATAAAACTGTGGAAGTTCAATATAATATTGGAAAATGATACTAAAGGAAATAAAAGACTGTGTAGTAGGAAAGGAAACGTTTTCAGAAGTAAGCTGGAAGTTTTGATTAGGGAAGCAAGAATAAAGTGATTCTTTTGGTTGGCTGCTTTTCTGAAAATACGAAAACAAACCTCTGGTGTGACTCAGACAAGTGGTTTACTTTCTTGTTAATCAAAAAATAAAACTTTTTTTTTTTTTTCAGATCCAGTGTAATATTTAGCTTGGGAAGGATTGGGGTTTTTACTGTCCAGCTGTTAATAAGTTAAACAATTTTAACAGCAATTTCACAGGGTTACTGTGAACTTCAAAAATTCACAGGGTTGAAAGAAAACACTGTCAGTTTCTTAAACAAAATACTGATCTGAAACATACAGAAATACGTGTAATATTGAGTTCACCTGAGGCATGGATTTGATGAAAGAGGCTTTATTTGAAAAACTTCACCCAAATAAATTGAAGAAGAAGAGAAGAGAGGCTGGGATTTCTGGGTTGTGCTGCTGCCACAGCAAAAACTTTCTGATAATGTGGATGTTCAAAAAGATGTGCGTGAAACAAGCAGAGGAGTGCAACTGGGTTCAAAGAGGTTTCTGATGGAACGTGCCTGAGCAGTTTCCTGGCCTGGGGCCAGAATGATTAATATTTTGCCCAAATGAACAAAGTAGAGCTGTGATTCCTTTTCCATGCTCTGAAGAGCTCGCTTGCTTACCTGCTGGCAGCAGTTGTCGGAATACATATGATATAGAGAGTTACATATGCTGGATTTTATTCCTGTTTTGTTGTCATTTTGTTGTCAAGCCTAAAGGATAGTTAAATCTGAGCAAAAGCTTGAGATTTAGTTAAAAGTCTGCACTGTGAGAGTTTGTAAACGACTTTAGGAAGCAAATCTGTTCAACCAAATTGCAGCTAATCGTCTATAGGGAGAATATTGTGAGCAATATTGGGAGTTTGCAGATACTTTGAGAGAATCACCTGGAAATATTCTTCAAGCATAAATAGTTAATTATTGGTTTGTTGTTTGGGTTTGTTTCCTTTTTCAGAAGGACAGGAGGCTTTGATGGACTGTAATCTGAACAAATCCCAGGAGATGGAAAGTATGGATAATGGGGAAGATATGAAGGAACACAATCAGTCTAATGAAGAAGCAGGAGGTAAAGTGCAGATTGAATTCTGAAAAATAATAGTTATAATTTTGTCTTTTTATTCATCTGTTAATGCAATGAGAGTGATTAGAAGGTTTATTCTGGATCATGGCTCTGGTTTTCCCATATGTCAGTAAAAGAAATAACAATACAATTAGTTGAGAGCATTTCAACGGGCTTTATAGGAGGAGCAAGTGTGTTCCATCAGGGAACCTCATGTGCATTTTATAAAGGTCACTTTTACAGGATCTATGAAATATGGATAGCAAGAGGAAAAAAGCACATGCATACGGTGAGCTCTTTTAATGTGTGCTTGTCTTGTGGCATACAAATTCTTAAAAGTAGTCTGCATGTGAAGAATGTGTGTGTTAGGACTGCACTTTTTATTGATACTGTTCACCTACTCTGATATCTGAAAAATAACTTGGCAATTAATTACTTTTTTTTAAAGAAGGGACAAATTACCTCAAATTCATAGGACAGCTCAGCCCTGTAGAATTTAAAACTGAGGCAGTAATCCTGTGCTTTAAACTGTGAGAGAACAGAAGATTGGTCAGTTTCCAATGTTTAAATTGAATGGTAAATGCTTCCTATACAGCTCTGAAAGAAGACGCAGGTATGAATAAAATATTAAAACAAGATATACTATTTTTTTGTTTAAAAGTTCCTACATAAATGCATATTTCCTTTTCTTAAGAAAAACCTGCTAGGCCCTCTTCATTAAATAGATAAAAGATAAAAGCAGCAGCTCCTGGACTCAGCAGTCGTACAGGCCCTCAGAGTTCAGGATTTGTGTGTGTATATGACATAGATGCAGAGCAGGAGACTTTGAATTTCCTCCTTGGTGCTGAAGCTCATAAACTGAAATCACAGCATTAATAAACATTCCTGCCAGTGAGCTGAGCGTGTTCATTTATGCCAGTTCTCAACCACAAACAGTGAAAAATGCTGCCTGGTAAAGGATGTGGTATATTTGTACTGGGGAAAAGACATACAGTATTTTACCAGTTTCACGTTGCCTTTCAAGTACTGCATGTCCATGGCAGTTCAGCAGTGTCAAGACAAATGATGTCTGTGGCTTTGGTTAGTAGTTTTGAGGTAGTGTTTACGTATCACATGAATCAAGCAAATCACCAAAGAACTGTCTCTGGGTTGGTTGCCCAAGTAGCCTTGGTTGTTCCCTGTAACATGAATGTAATTGCTTTATTTTGGACTAAAATGAAATGTTCAGAGATTAAACTTTTGTATTATTAAAGATTAAAACTTTTCTATTTATTAGCAAGGTACAGAACAATATAAAACACTCAAGGAGGTGCTGCACTAGCAAAAGTCCATGAGGAGGGTGAAATTAATCTCATTTAGGCGTCTCCAGCACTGGTGTCTATAGCTGTAGTGGTATCTGGCCTTTCTTGACAGTCTATGGAGAGCGAGAACACAGATTTTCTGACCAAATTTGAGTGTCTGACAGAGGATGAAATGCCTCCTGTCCCCAGAGTAGCAGCTTCTCAGCAGGACTCTGTTTATAGTTGGCGGAGAGTAGCTTAGTACAGGTATCTGCTGTGTAGAAGCTAGCTTGGGCAGGTGAGTTCTGCTCTGCTTACCCTAAAAAGAGAAGTTTGATGTTTTTATTCCCAGAACATGCAAGGCTTGAGCCTTTTCTACATCCAAGACATCTGATCTCTCTTTTAGATCCCACAGTACTTAAAATACCCACAGCTGTATTCCAGCTCTTTGTCCATCCCTTACTCCATTTCCACTCGTGCCAGCTCACTTCTACCTCTGCTTTCCTGGTGGCCGTGCCCTCTGCTCCTCCTCGTCACCGAGGTGTGGATACAGGAAGCCAGGGCAGGGTTTCTTTTGCAAACTCCTCAATATTGACCGCACAAAAGGAATTGCTCTAAGTCCTCCCCACCAGAAGCCCTGTCTATTCCGCTGGCACGCACAGCGTCATGGCATCAAGCGAGTCTTCTTTTTCCGTTCCTTGACTGTGCCCTTCAGCTTCAGTACCATTTCTCAGGCTCTTTTCCATACATTTACGTCAGGTGCAATTTAAACACTTGTGAGAGAATATTTATATTGATACTTTTATTTACCATTAATTTTTTATATTGTTGCTGATCTCCTAAAGTCTCTTTACAATTTGTTCAGGAATGCAAATACTGAAAATTCACATCTCAAAGATGAGGCTATAACTATCAATAAAACGCCAGGTCTTTAATAGACTCCCTTACCGTTAGAGCATTCGTTCATCATAAAGTGAGTATGAACCTACTCAGTACCAGTGAGCTCTATTTGGTTCTCAGTATAGGAATAAAGAGGTGATTGCTAGGAGAAAGCTGTTTGAAATGCACAAAAAAGATAGTGACAGTATCTCAGTGTAAAATGGCACAAAATGAAATATATATATTGTGTTTACTTCACTGCTTCACATAAAGTTCTCTACAGTCATTCTGATACCGGAAGCATAATAAGTCTTAAATATTTAATCACGCTGCGCTAGAACTTTAGACTGTGCCTTTATCAGTAGGTGCATTTAAATTTCTTCCTAACAACACCAGTTCAGTTGTTGTTGCATACTAAAATTCAGAAATAATCTTAGCTTTCATGTCATGCCTGCTGTATAAATTACAGATCAACAGAAGCGGCGACGTTAGTCACCGAGCAGGCCTTGTGGGTCAGTAACTATCTGTCTGTCTTCTAGATAAATGAAACCACATTCTGACAGTGCTGCCTTGGTGGGAGTATTATCGTTCGGGGATCACTAACCCTGGTAAAAATGAATATATAGTATTCTCCAGAATCAGAGAATAGAAATATCACCAGTAGCGGTGATGGCTCTTGAGAAAAGGATTATGTCCTGCCAACACCTGAAAAGTCTGTCTATTTAAAAAAAAACAAAGCTGTATTTGGCACTTCTCTAGGTGTGATCACTAATACCCTCATTGCATGTCAAATCTAAAGATAAATAATGAAAAACGTTTGTGTGGTCCTCATAAATGTCAATCGTGATATTCGTGATCCACCTCTTTTGTGAGTGAGCGATTCCACTTCAGCATCTTCACAACCCATCGTTGGTGACAGTCTGCAGCACAAAAATGGTGCCCTTTTTTTAATCCTGAAGCCCTGCGTGATCCATGCCCACGGGGTTTGTTCCATCTGCTGAAGGCCATCATAAGAACATGAGGCCACTGACTCATAGAGTGAGATGAAGCCTTTGATACTCTGCTTTCCACTGCCTTAGTAAGTCTGTAGTGTGTTTTTCTTCACTACAATTACGTCTGGTTTTTCCATGTTTCGTCAAGCATTGATAGTAAGTAGTGATCTTCCAGTGGCTTGGACTGTACGTTTTTGTGACTCTTGCATGATGAATGGGTGACACTCTAAATACACCATGGGGACTTATCACGAGACTTTGAGCAGAAGTTGGAGCCTGGTCATATCTAGATGTTGTCCAACTCTAGTTTGGAGCCATTTATGCTCAATCTGCAGAAAGTGGTACCATGACCCTTTCAAAGGGCTGCAGAAACTTCATAAAGGCACTAAAGAAACTAGTGTGTAGGGCTGAAACGCAATCACAACTGGTCCTCTTTTCGGTATAAAAAAAATCCACTTTTTCAGCAAACAATTCCATATTTGTCCTTCTCCGAGCACATGCCAACGTGCTGGTGGACGTGTTGGTCCTTCTGTCTGTGTCGTAACCAATGGAGGTGAGATGCCACTCAACGAAAACGACCCATGTCCTATTATAGACCCCTTTTAAAGGAGCTTCAACTATGGTGATTGCTAAGCATAGGACAAACAACCAGGCAGAAGGCGAGAGTAATCTGTTCATTACAAGCTTGATGGAGAACAAGAGAGAAAAAAAATAAAAAAGAAAGAAAAAAGCCCCTTTTTTTGCCTCAAGGGAATGGAGACTGCATGCTGTGGTGCACATGGTGTACGCTTGCCTGTAACCATAAAAATACGCCGTTCCCATGGTGCTTCCTGTATCTCGTCTGAAAAGAGACGAGCAATGAGGCAGACAGGGGAGGAGGCACTTAATTTCTCTCCTTTCTTTATGTGTCCCCAACACTGTTACTTTTGGTGGCCAAAGTTGAAGCGTCCTTAATGTAAAAATTGAATAAATAAATAATAAAAAAGCCACGTTCTTTCTTAAGGGAGTCACAGTCAAGCACAAGCGTTTAATTATGTCTTAATTCCCTCATCTGTTGAGGCAGACAACTTTTTGGGTGTTATGAATGTTAGCGAGCTTTCATGGTTGTGAAATAAAAAGAAATAGAAGCCACATTTGCGGTTTATGGATGCTAATTGCTGCTGCATTTAGGTGTGTGAAAGGGGGCGGTTAAAAGGCTGGAGTGAGACAGGAGAGGATGACAAACCCTCGCTTCGGCGCGCACTGAGGTTCCAGTGGTGCTGCTCGCACACGCACTTATCTGCTCGAAAAGGAAGTGCCGTTTTTTATCAGAATATTACATCTCCCAAGCCCAGATCGAGCCCTGCCGCTCATGGGACTCAGGGGTTATCTCACAACATCAGCAGCGCCGTGCTGCACAACTTCACTTAACAGGGGATTTCTGTAAGTGTTAAAACCAGGCAAGGAGTCTGTGGGGCTTAACTGTGTCGGGTCTCTCTGCTTGGGTGGCTCCGCATGAACTGAAAGTCGTGTCTTGAGTGTTATCAACAAAAGATCCTCTTGACTCTGTTCTAGCGACTGGGGCGCTGTAGTGTCAGCGGCAGGAATGCTGCCAAGCACGTTCGGTGACATCAACAGCAGCCAGTCGTGTCACCTCAGCCTGTAAATGATTGACATCACCTCGGACTATCCTGCAGGGTGGGTTTCCCAGGGCTGACACACAAACCCGGGTATTCCGACTGCACTTTTCTGATGATTTCAAGGCGGCTAATTCTTACTCTAATTAACCCATTATAGTTAGCAGAAAACAGAACTTGCTTTGGAGATGCCCTGGCTGTCAGTGTAAGCTGCCAGACAAGACAAGATCTGGAAGGAGAATGGGTGCAGTGTTACTCAATAGACGACGGGCTCCTTTCTGTAACTTTTAAAACTGCTTTTTTCCTCAGTTGTTCTACAGTGGGCATCTCGGATTCATACAAAAGAACTCCTTGAAATTAAAGGTGGGAGAAATACTTATTCCTTTGGCATCGAAATAAAATGCAGTCCGGGGCAGATGAGTTGTGGTGTGTTCCCTCCCCGTCCCCTCACACACACACACCCCCCCCCAGCAGGAAGTAAGTGAAAATGAAGAAAACGGCCCTAGGAACTCAAATCACATGTCATTGTAGAAAATAATCCATTTTTAGAAGTATGGGTTGGTGGAAAGAAAATCAGTTAATTAGGATGACTCATGTTTTGCCCCCAAACCAGGCTGTTCATTTGGCACAAAATGTGTGAGCTTAAGGGGCAGGTTTGCTTCTGTTTGTGCTGCTGGAAAGGTATTGGAAAGGAAAAATAAATCTACAAGAGTCCAAACTTTGCTAAAATGCAGCAAATAGTTCCGTGAGCGTTGGAACCGATGAAGCTGGGTTTCCAGCGGGGTTGTGTCTTGTTGCTGGCACACGCTTCTCTACAAGACCAGGCTAAAAGTCAAACACAAATGTTCAGTTATAAAAGCCTCAATTTGGAGAGAATGTACTTGCAATCTAAAATCCAAGTCTCAGAACCTGGATTCCAGTAGTAAATACTACTGGATTTTTTTTTTATAGTCAAATCAAATCAATACACTCAGTTTTGGGAAGATCATGGTGTTCAAGGATTTTGAGCAACATCTTAACCAAGCTCCTGTCTCCGGTTTATAGGTGTTAAAATTCCATTGATGTTTATCACGTTTCCTTATCCGTCGTATTGTATTATATTTTTCTCATCTAAATCACAGCAGTATATTGCATTGTAAGGAAGACTTTTGGGAGAGGAGTTAAAAAAGGCCAAATGAAACTACACTTTCAACTTCTCAGATGTGAAGTTGATTTGAAAAAGCAGTTGACCAGAGTCCATCATGCCTGAGTGGTCGTATTAGTAATAGGTCCCTTGATATAACTAAGGAAGGCGATTATCTGAATTTAACATGTGGCCTTTTTCAGTCTGACTGTTGGGTCCAGATGTTCTCTGATTAACTGTCTAATTGAAGTCTGATTTAACGGTTGTGATTGTATCTGGCTTTCTGGACTTCAGGAATTGTAATTTTAGAAATGTTTTCTATGAGTGATGTGACTTTAACAGAAGGCAAGAACTCGTAGTTTCACCTTTTTCTTTAAGAGGCAGACTTTAAAGGTATTAAGATTTGAAAGCATCATGTTAACAGGTGTCATAAATGAAACAAAATTCAGCTGGGACAGGCTTTGGGAAACCTGAGGGCTGTAGGCCCAGGGATGTGGGATGGATCAGATGTTCCCTCTGATCCGCTGTGCTCCTGTGCAGTGCTGGGGGTATAAGCAGTTGAGGAAAAATGGCAACCTATTGACATACTATTTAATTAAAAAAGATGAAAATAAAATCCTGTGATAGTTTTAGCATAGCGCTAACCATAGTTTCGTCGCCCCCAGTCGTGTTGGCTCAGGCAATAACATTCTGCTTCCCGAAAATTGTTTGTTGTGTCAGTTAAATGCATTATTTTTCATTTTCTTCCCTAAGCCATGGCCTGGTGCCACCCGGCGCCGCTGTGCGCTTGTCCTGTTTCACTCCGGCTTTGGCAGCACTCGGGTTTGGATTACACTTTTCCTTTATCGCTGTTTCTCTTAGTATAATGTTATCATATTTTGGAAACGTTTTGAACAAAAATCCTAAAAAAAACCCACTAGATTATTATTAGGCAGAAATTGGTGATAGATGGGAAGTACCAGCATGAAATTAGATATTTATACAGGAATATACATCTTTATAAGAAAAAACCTACTATTTGAATAAGATGCTTTAAGAACCAGTTACGTAATTCCTGGCTCACGTGAGCTTGGAGATGATGTGTGTTGTTTGATTATTTTTTTGTTGTTGTTGTAATTAATTGTACAACTAGATAAATTATACTGTGTTTTAATGATAGAAAGACACTGGTATTAATGAAGTAGAAAATACACATCCGAGTGCTTGGAAAATGATGCCTGGTTTGGTGTTGGGTTTTTTTTTTTTTCCTTTCCAATTCTCAGTGCTACATTTCAATTTGATTTGTTTCTATTTTTGTTCCAAGTCACAATAAAAACAAGCAAACTCATTACCATAGAGCATACACTCCACAAAGGGGAATTATGAAAGTTTCTCTCCTATTTTTAGAAGTGAAATTTCCACCAGGTGCATAGTGCTCTGGTTCATTTAGGAATTACCACTCCAGTATGCCTCGTAGAGCGTCTGAACAAAAGAGATGCTTGGGGTTGGAACAAAAATGGATAGTGAACGATAGGACTCAAAAAATACTGGAAGGCACAAAGATAATGTAAAAACAAAGCCCATATGTCCAAGTAAAGATTTTTAATAAGTCAAGGAAGTGAAATCTATGGATTTCCAGTGAGTTGTGGAATGAAAGCCCTGAATGCGGCTCTTGGGGTTTTGGGAGCAGAAGAGCCTGCTTTGGCCTGTAGTGACACAAAAAGGGACCTCAGCTGTGGGGACACCTGAGTGGGAGGGCTCCAGCGGCCTTCGCGCTGTCCGAGGGAGCACTCCAGTATTGCCACCACGTCTCCGTTACTGGTGCTGCCCCTGCTCCCTGGCTGGGAGCTGATCCGCTCCTGGTGACTGCTGCTCCCTTTGTTGGCAAACAATGATCTCACAAAAGCATCGCTGCTGCTGTGAAAGAGTGAGATGTCGCTGGAGTCAGTGGAGGAAACAAAGCCAAATTGGGCCAAAAAGGCTTGAACTCCTCTCCCTTCTCTGGAACTGCATTCTTCAGTGGTGGAGAAGACAGAGATGGAGAAAAGTTGTTTTATGTCTGACTGTTGCCTCCGTTAAAAAAAAATATAATCTCATGTTGCTATTGTATCACTTCATATTTTATAATTCCCCATTACTTACAGTCTCCAAATTTTCAATACATAAATTTATGCCATGTGTAATTGTTTTCTTCTTGTAATTTAAGGGAAAAAAAGCTTAGACACAGCATTGATTTTTCAGCTTACAATGGTGCTTGGATGTACTGCAAACCTCGCGTTATTCAGTAAGGAATAGGGGTGGGTTTGCTGGGTGACATACCTTCCTCCACAGGGCGGTAATTCCATTGTAGAGGTGTTTTTCAAAAACATGCAGGATTCTGACTTTAATTTGGAAACTCCACTGACTTTTTCAGTTTCCCCACGTACGTCTGGTCTCTTTCAGGCTGGTTTAGGTAAAGGAATCTCGCCTTCCGGGAGGGGACCATCTCTAGTCTGTGTACGCTAGGTTTTGGGTTTATAGTGCTATTTCTGGGGACAATTTGTGGAGATAACGGCAATGAATCATCAGTTAATACCTGTCACATCCAGGTAGTCACAAGAATCCCTCAATATGCACACGTATAGACTCCCTTCTTGTTCTTCGGCATCTGAATCCTATTAACAGCTGTCAAAACCTGGTAAACTATTTATATGCTTTCCCAATTTGTTTAATTGGATAGTTAGGAAATGGCATACAAGAAAAGCTTTTCTTTTTTCTTTTTTTTTTTTCTTCCTTTAGTCTGGCTGAACATCTGTAGCATTAGGGGCTCATTATCTCTGAATTGGCATAGCAAATCAGCAGCATCATTAAAATGCCACATTAAGATGATTAAGTTTCTTTGTTATCCAGTTGACTTTTTGCATGTGCTGAGGATTTCATGATTATGACCCCACTCCTTGTAAAACACTTGAGCAACATCACCCTTTTGTGCCGTTGTCTTTAATAGCTCCTGTTTTTCATTCTTTGTGCTTTTCATAACGCTGCTGGCAAACTTTGCTTAACAACAGGACAAAACTTACGGTCTTTTCTCTATATTTGATGCCAAGGTCTTGGATTAAATATAGTAATGGGGGGTTTTTCCTTCGGAGACTTCCTCCTAGAGACAATAGCTACAATAGGACAAGGTAGAGTGTTAATTGTTTGCTGCTATTGACTTCTCTTTTATTCATGCATTTTATAGAACATCTACAAACACTGTTCATGCGGTGACTCAGTCTGAAGTTGCCACCACAGCTTTATTTTGGATTTTTTCCAGAACCCATTGTTTTTACAGTGTTTCAGGTGAAACAAAAATATTACTCTGGAGTATGTCTTTCATCTTGTAATCATCTCCCCAGGAAATGAAACCATGTGCATCAGCCTTAACGCATCACACTGGTACTTTGTTGTGTAAAATCTACATTATTTTTTTTCTGCAGCGTATATTACCTTTCATGAACTGCCTCAAGAAAAATAGTTCCTTGGCTTGGACACCATGAATGTTTTTTTCCTCTTGCAACCTCTTTGCTTTCCTAAGCACTTCTTTTTTCAACTGGGGGAACTTTGTTAGTGTTGTTGGGATAACTGTTTTTCTTCAGCTAAATTTCCCTTTTTTTTTCACCTGAAGTTACTGCCACCTTCCTCTTGCTTAAGTTGGACCAGTCTGGAAAGTCCCTAATCTCATTACAATATGTTGATATGATTTTTTAAGTAACAGATACAAACCTTTCCACGCAGCTGCCAGTCTCCTGATCTCACAGTATTCCCTGTGCGTGCCAGTACACGGAGCAAAAGTCAGGGCTGAAAAAGGAATTTGGTTGCTTCAGGACCTCAGCAACCACCTGGTTAATTTTAGGGTGGCTTGTGATGAGCTGTCTTCTCCTCAGACTCTGGGTGGCTGTCAGGAAGGCAGAGGAGACTCTAGGAACAATAATGGGTGTGTTAGGACAGAAAAATTCCAACCCTTCTAACATCTATTCGGTTAAAAAAAGCCTCTTCCCTTCTGCTGTCTGTTGTCTTCAGAGGGTGAACTTTTCCGTTGAGGTTCCTCAAATGCCCACGTGTAGACGGAAAGTATTTGGTGGGATGTCACTGGAGCAGGGGTGGTGTTTGCTGGGGGAAGGCAGTGGTGGAAAAGCCGTGACCAGAACTCAGGTGTGTCCTTCTCCGCACAAGTGTTGTGAGCAGTCGGCGTGCGATATGGAAAATGCAGAGGTCGTTATTTTCCTCAGTGGAACCATGGGATGGCTTGCCCAGTTCGTGCCAGTCGGCAAGTGCTCGCCATGGGGAACTCAGACCGGCCTTCATGCTGTGCTGCACTGGCACAACTCCGTAAAAAAAGAGTGAAAAGCTGTGAGCCATGAACTTGCGGTGAGAAACAGTAGAAAACGGTAGAGAAGCCGTCTCAGTTGGAGGTTACAGCCAGCCCCCCGCTGCGAGGCAACTGCATTTGATGCAGACGAAAAGGTGAGACGTTGAGTAGAAAGTGGGAATTGAAATTGTTTCTGAAAGTACCAACAAGGTGCAGCTGCAAAGTGTACTTCCTTCTACCATGCTGTGCAGGGTGTAGCAAATTATTTTGGAACTGCCTCCTTTTGAGAGGGAGAACAAGCATCTAACCATCCAAAAAACCCTTTTTTTTCTGGGAAAAGAGATTCTATTGAAAGCCGCTTTCAGCAACTGGCAATATTTTTTCCTTAGAGTGATGAAATGGTTGCATAAACTAATTTTGAAGGATTCTTGATAGCAGGATCACGCTCACACCCTCAGGCATGAGGCTGGCAGCAGAAGGTACCTGCGGAGGAAACCCTGTTTTGGTGGAAGGAGGAATCCCCGCGCTGGGAAGCGGAGCTGGTTCTGCAGAAGGTGCAGAGAAAAACGGCCCATTTGGAGGTGACTCCAGACCTCCCTGCGACCCTCTGAGCAAACACCCAAACCTGCATGAGCTCTTCTGGGACCAGGGCAGTCAAACCAAACTCTCAAAAACCATCTAGGCTAAGGGGATAAAATCACGCAATATGGGGAAAAAAGCCATCCTTCCGTGGATCTCATCATCTAGGGAGAGCAGTAGGAGGAACCTCCGAGTTTTCCACGCTACCATGGATTCTTCCACAGGATGAAGAAATTATTGCCCACCTGTTTCTTCCACCTCCCGTCCACCCACAGGGAGATTGGATCGGCTGGGCTTAGTGCAAACATTTAGCGTAGAGAAGTGATTTTGGTCACTAAAATATAGTTGAAAATTTGGATTTCATGAAAGTATTGGTTGCCAGATCTGTATTTTTCAGTGTTGCTTTTATGTTGCTGCCTCATTTTCGCTGTCACCCATTGTTTGTTCTTGGCATTTGATGTGGTTTATTACTCAGAACCAGAGCTAATACATATTCAGCAGTCCGTGTTCTGTACTTTGGAGAAAGGACAAGTGATTAAGTGCCATATTTAACTGTCTAACCCTCAGTTTGAGAGAGGAGCAGGTGGCCATGAAAACAATACTTTCAAACAGGAAACTAAGTATTTTATCTCTCTAGTGCTTTTCTTCACTTGGTAGCTTGAGGCACAACTCAAGTTTCAGCCATGGCCTGGCTCCTGTCTAGGTGGAAAAGTCAGGTTTAAGCAGAAGGAAAAGCTTGTCCTGTCAATTAGTAAGGATTTGAATGCGAGTGCTGGTAATACTGGAGTTAATAGTGGAAAGGAAATTCCACAACATAAGTTGGGAATCATCAGCTGTTTATATAGTGTGACCAATTTGCTTATATTTTTACATGGGAGCATAATTGTTAGTAAATTATTAGCTACTTGTTACATTCTCCTCCTGTCATGAAATTGCATTCATTTCAGGCAATGCCTTTGGTTTTCTCTGGACACGGCTCCAGGTGCAGGGACCTGTTCAAAGGCCATGGATGCTGATCTTCATGAGTCCGGGTTCTTTGTCACACGTTCCCAATGTGACTTCGGATAAACCTTTTAAAGTTTCTGGTATACATTTATTTATTGGGAACTCTTTACCCTGCCTCTGCTGGTTTTACGTAGTAATGGTATCATTCAGGTGTCAAGATTATGGGATGCTCCTCACACATTTGAGATCTTTGGATAAAAACTGCAATTTGCAAGTGAAAATGAGAATTATTGATTAGGATTAACTGATGAGAATCGATACCATGGGAGCACTGGAAAGTCTTATTCTGGATCAGACATATTTTTTAGGCATGTTTCAAGCACCAGAGGTTCCACAGGAAGATATAAGTATCCTTTTTTAATTTGTGTCTTTCTGTATTTCCAGTTCACAGGAACAACCTGAGACACTAGTTTCTATAGGCTAATTGTGGGTTGTGGGAATAAATATTTTCTTTTGAATCCTGAATAGTACCCTGTGATCGCAGGAGAAGTTTGTACTGTATTATACTTTTATAATCTGTAGAAGGAAATTATCCATCGAGGGTAATTAACAGGCAGGTCAATATTTTTAAAGGTTATCTGGCTGTATCATTAAGTGTACATAACCCACCATGATTCATGTCTCAACTGCATTTCTTGATCTTTGGGTGTTTAAGTAAAACTTTTTGGAAGATTGATAATGTAATTTTATGTAATTTTTGGTGAGTTTTTTCTAAGAAACTTCATTGTGCCGAAGATGAGCATTTTTTCACTTCTGTGCTTTGTTTTACCTGCAGATGATGTGGTTAAAGTGAAAGGTGAATACAGTGAGAGAGAGGAGAATGCTTTAAATTCAGAGCCTATGGAAAATCCAGAAGAAAATGAAATGCCTTACACCTATCCCAGAGAATATAATGAATATGAAAGCATTAAACTGGAAAGACATTCTGGTTCATATGACAACATCAGGCCAGCTAGTGGAAAAATGAATTGTGATATCTGTGGATTAGCCTGCATTAGCCTCAATGTCTTGATGGTTCATAAGCGTAGCCACACTGGTAAATATCCCTCTATTATTCTTGTAAGAGCTGAATATTGAAAGGATAATAATTTGTAATCTAGACTACTTATTTTTAAAAAGGAAACAAAATCAGGATTTCCTTGTTCAGTCTGTGATGCCACATGTGATCCCTAACAAGTTACTTGCATTTCTGTGCCTCACTTTGCCCATCTTTCTTCTTACCAGGATTGAATGTTAGAAAAAGCATATTTGTGAGGCATTTTAAGAATTTTGGATGAAAGGCACTATGTCATTTAAGTATTTCAGGCACAAAACACAAGTTAGATTGGTTTTGTGCTGCCATTTCCAGTCGGTATATGTATTTCTCTTTGTGCTGTACTTTGGCAACAAACAAATGAGCATCTTGGGTTTTGACCTGCAGTGAGATAAGACCTTTTTTTTTTTTTTTGTCTAAAAATTGCTAGCTTGTTGGAATCAGCCTCCTCCAGAACACTTATTTCCATGGAAAAACTGTACAGCATTTTCAGTAGTCGTACATCTGTTACAAGATGCTCTGACACCAGAGCTGCGTGTAACTCCCACTGAAGTTAACGGAAGGGCTGTGTGTGTTGCTATAGAAAGAGATTGATCCAGTACCTCATTCTTTCCCCTTCCAAAAAGGAAAGGGTGTGAGGATACCATGATACCCACGTAACCATTAAATGTCCTTTTTTGTATGTCATTTTAAGGTGAACGGCCATTCCAGTGTAATCAGTGCGGAGCTTCCTTTACTCAGAAGGGTAACCTCCTCCGCCACATTAAACTACATACAGGGGAAAAACCTTTTAAATGTCATCTTTGCAGTTATGCCTGCCAAAGGAGGGATGCGCTAACAGGTCACTTAAGGACACACTCTGGTAAGTGGCTTCAAAGACACTTCATGTGTTTTACTTGCGTGTCACTAGGACACTGGGCGTGGAAAGCAAAGAGTCAGTCAGCAAAGTTTGCTCAGCCGCTCTGGTTTGGAAGAGTCGCCGGATCGCAGTGACCGCTCGCTCTGCCTGCTGTGCTGATGGAACCGTCTCGGGACACGGCTCCGCGCCTGATGCCGAAAGAGGGCACGGGGAAACCCGCTGTCACAGCTGTGTGCTGTGAGAAACCGCCAGCCTCCATGCCTGCTCACACAAAAGAACTCCTTGGTGCTTTCCAATGAGGAGCGAGGCTATGCCAGCAAGCTCTGAGTTTGAGGAGTAGCACGAACATGTGCTTTGCTGGGACTTCCTTCCAATCCTGTCCCGAGCTGCTGGGACAGCTCTGGGAGCACAGTCCAGGACAGCAGGACTCTATGGCCGGTTAACGCCTCGCTGTTGCATAGTGCCGTTCATCTGAAGGTCTTAACATGCCCAACAAATGCCAGTGGTTTTTCTCGAGACTGGTAGGGTGTTCTGTCCATTTTGCAGATGGGAGAAGTGGAGGCACAGAGCTGAGGTGACTTGAATAACAAGCCAGGTATAAATTGATTACTCTTAGTTCCCCCAGTTCTGCAGGAGCCAGGTTGTGCTTACTCTTTGATTTGTGTCTATCCTGTGTTATACAGGGGCCTAGAAAGAAAACGTGTTCTCGATGACAGATGTTATCTCTGCACTGCACTTTACAGGAAAAAAAAAAGTTCAACCTCACAAAGAACTATAGTTAAAAATGAGATTATCTGACATGGATAAATGAGATACTGATTTAACCAAGACCCAGCACAGTGGTGGTGACTGTCCCCCCACCAGCACAATGCTAAAAACATCACGCTTCAAACACATCGTGTGGTTATTGTGACTGAAGTTTTCAAGAGCTGGCTTATTAAATAGTATAAAGAAAATCTCTTCAAGTGAATCACATAATAAGTGAGCAATTGCATTAGCAGCAGGGAGTAGGGTCTTTTTGCACAGCATACAATGCAACGCTAGTTGTATTTGTGCTGTAGAGGGATGATATTTTGCCTGGGTGTGTTAGAGGATGTCTGTTCCCAAAGCGGTCATGAGATAATTTAGGAAGTGCTTCCAGTCCTTGTGTCTGAGGCTCTGGGGGAGGCTGCGTGGGTATCTTGAGTTTCAAATAGGTTTGTTTTAGCCTAAATGAATTCGGAACATAATTCGCTTTATAATAAATGACTTTGGAACTGAAATGAACCTCACACATGGTTTTGGTTTGGTTTAACGGCATCAGTTTTGTGAAATCCTTGAAAAATCCTGCATACCCAGGGCCTAGGTGAGGCAGTTAGGACAGTCGCAGTCCCGGTTTAGCAGCGGTAGAGTTGGTCTTCCCCAGGGAAGTCAAGCCAAGAGGAGTTGTCAGCCAGAGCTGGGCTCTGGGAACCCGAGCTCCTGGGGACAGCGTTTAATTGTTAGTCCTCTTCTTTTCTGGGGCAGAGCTTGGGGCTGAAGAGGGCTCTACGGGAACTCTGCGTGTCCAGGAGGTTTCACCCTTATGTAGCCCTCATTTTGTGCTGATGACACTGCTCATCAACTTCACAGAAATTTAAAGCATTCTCCATGAGCTGAGCATACGCTGTTAGTAACTGTGTACTTGAGTGGCAGGGAGACAGTGTTCTAGTTGTCTCTCGTGGTTATTTTATGCTGCTCTCTTATTTTTCTAGTGGAGAAGCCGTACAAATGTGAGTTTTGCGGCAGGAGCTACAAGCAGAGGAGCTCGTTAGAGGAGCACAAGGAGCGGTGCCGCACTTATTTGCAGAATGCGGGCATGTGCGATGCTGGTGAGTTTATAACGTTACAGTGGGTTTGGGCTTTTTTTGGTACATTTCAGTTCTTAAAAAAGGGAATCTGGTAAGCTGTTAATTCACAGCCTGAGAACAGTTTTTACTACAATCATTTTCAATAACCTGAGGGGCTGTAACATTTTATAAAAGGGTCTGGTTTAATGCATCCCTCAGGCAACTAGTTAAAGAATGCTTTTATTTTAATCACTTTTTTATTTCACAGTTACTTTGAATAAAACCTCTAAAATACCTTGTATGCAGCATTTCTGTAGGTGACACTCGCAGTAAGTTAGATTATTCCTACATTAATGCAATTATATGGCTTATTTTATTGGATGCCCATGGTTGTTGACAGCAGTTGTTCACGTGTCTCAGTCTGCTCGATGCTTCCTTTTCTTTAGAATAAGATCTATTGGTCAGAGTCAGTTAGAATTGGCAGAAGTTTTAGTGGCATCGATCTAGGGCATGGAAATAGGTTGGTATCCTGGAGATCACTGACCCATCAGCTCAGGGAGGGAGTGAGAGGTAAGGGAGTTATTTGAGTACAGAGCTGTCTTTGAAAAAGGGTGAAGGTAAAATGGATCAAAACACAGTTTTCCTTATTTTCCTTTTTGCAGTCTCAGTGCTGCAGTTCTGAAAATACTTCAGTGAAAAAATAACAGCCATAATCTTTTAGCCAGCTTCACCTGAGTATTTCCATTCCTTAAATGAACTTGTGTGATTTAGGTCCCACAAGATGCCAGTAAGTCAGGAGAGAGCTACTTTTCCCATTCAGAGTCAGGGAGTGGTTTTGGCCTCCGAAAGATTACAGGACTGATGTGTAGCAGAACTGAGGCTACAGTTGCAGAATTTAGGTTCTATGCAGCCCTAAAACAAACAAACAAACAAACAGTAACTTTAAGGAATCGAGCTTCCTACTTTTGATTGTGAATTTCAAATAGAATTTTCTTTACAAGGAAAGGTTAGACTGAGTTTTCAGGGAAGAAAACTAAATGTAAAAATATACTTAGAGAGATGACTAGGCCTTTTAATAATATTTTAGAAAACAATGTATTTATTACATGATTATCAAGCAAAGATTCTGCAGGTGTTCCTCACAAGCTGGGCCTGAAAATGAGTGTGGAGACTCATTGATACTTGATGATGGTAATGTGGGTACAAGAGTTCTTACCCCGTGCAGAGTGAGTCGGTTGGTGGATCAGGCTTTATGACACATACACACAAAAACCGCCATAAAGAAACAAAGATTTAACTAACTTAGCCCACGAAAAACTAAAAAACTCTAACTTCTTTTCAGCAAATGACATTTTTTTTAAAGCATCAATAAAATTAAATGGTTATCAGAATGTCAGCAGGTTTTGGTTTTCATGAGAACCCATACATTCTGTAACTGTGGTTTTATGTTACAGTACGTACTCCCATGATGGCAATCGCTCTAAGATGTCCACCATGTGAAAATGGAAAACATGAGACCTACTATAGATTTCTGCTTTCAAATTATTCTCATGATTTATATTCATTTCAGAATAGCAACAATTCACTTATCCCAAATCTGCTGTCTAGCACTCACAGCAGTGGTACTGTCTGCCTTAAATTGGTCACAGAGGAAATGTGAATTTCCAGTACGACATGATGTGGCCGCACCCTATGCCTTTAAGACCTTCGCACTTTTAAAAATATTGCAATGTTTTTAGTGGAGTAGTAAGTTTTATGAAAAACAGGAACCCCGGTCTTGCTGAGGCATTTCCATTCGATTCTCTGGCATCAGCACTATGTTAGATGACAGAAGCAGCGAGAGGGAAGGCTGGAAAGGGCCTCAGGAGCTCATTTACTGCATTTGACTTGGGTTTTTTTTCCCCTAAGTGTAGCATTTTGCACTTGTGTTTAGTCAACATCGGTTTTTGATTTCTGACCATTTTCCTACTTATCCGCATCACGTTGAAATTTGGTGCTTTTCTGAAGTCCTTGCTGCCTTCTCACATGGAGCCATCTTTCAGCGCAAGTATGCTCTACATCCCACCGTCCAATCATTAATTAAACGATTGAAAACCATTCTAGTTGCTTTTTAGTAGGAGGTTTGCACGTTCCAAATGTAGCAGTGTGGAAATATCTCTGAAAGGGAGGTTTTAGGTAACCCTCTTGCCAAAGCGTTGCTCGGTCCCTGATAACAATCTCTGGTCACATTGTTCTCATTGCACAATAACCCACCTCTCTGTTCCACTCTCCATTATTTAGTGACCACATAGAGATGCTACAGGAAGCAATGCCTCTAATTTGAGCTCAGCTTTGTACTTGAGGGTTTTGTTAACGATGCCCGCATGTTCTAAAAATTATATTCACATTTATGGTGTGACAGAAACCACATTATGGAAACAGCTCAGTACAGGCTGAATGATGGTGTGTTCGTGCTCTGGGTTGGGAGAATATCCGCCCTCTGCACCTCTGCAGAGTGACGTGGTGGCCAGGTGACAGCCCTGTTTTAGAGAGGCGGCCCATCAGCCAGCGATTCCGAGAAAACCTAAGTAGTCGTTCAGAATGGATGAATCACATTTGCGCAAAAATTTTCTCCTGGAAGGTGTTTTATAAACGTAAGATCTGTGCACACCTCTGAGGAAGGCAAGAGTCCCGGGAAGCGCCCCAGGGACACCTCGGGAGGGGACCGGGGAAGGCCATGGTCAGTCGCCAGCGTTGGCTACGCAGGAGGAGGTGACCCGACTTGAAAAGCGGTCGGGACGTTGGAGCTGAACCCCGTCCCACCGCTGCGTGAAACACCTCGGTTGGGAGTTTGACTTCCCGTGTAATTCCAGAGGCACACGCGAGACACCGGGCAGATCTGAAGCGAAGGGAAGAGGGTGATTTATTTACTCTGCAGTGTCTTTCAGCATCCTGAGAGTTTCGGCTCTTTTCTGGCCACGCAGCTGAGCCGTCGGGAGTATCTAACTTGCAGGATCTCACGCTGAAATAGGTGAAGTGCTTTGGAAGTCCACATTTTCTTTATAACTATTCATTTTTTCTCAGTGTAACTTCGAGCAAAGCACTTGTCCGTTTCTGTCAGTCCAGCCTGAAATGTATTTTTAGGAATATGTTATAGTTAGATAATTGGTTCTTTAAGCTAATGTCCTGATGTGCAGTGGAATCGTCCAGTGGGTGAGGTAGCTGAAGAGGGAGACAGGGCATGACTACTTCTCTCGGTCAGAAGTCTTTAGAGAATTTTGACTGATTAAAAAACAATGTTTCCTAAATACTAACTACTATTCTTGGATTGTTTAATAAGTGATGCAGAAGAAGGAGGTGTGTGAGATGATTTTAAGGTAGCTTTTGGGTAGAGAGCACAGCGTTGTGGGAGAGAACCAGTGTAGCCCCCTGTGTCTCAATGGCAGCAGATACCGCTTCCCGAAGGCTGTATTATGAAGACATTGTCAAAGGCCTTTTGTGGCCCATAAATAGAGATATTTTTTTCCTTTAGGAAAAAATGGCCGTCAGCAAGGAGTAGAAAATCTTAATGTGAAAGAAAAGAGCCTCAGCATTAAAATGAGACGGCAGACAGACATCAAGCTGGAAGATTGATATTTACAGCTGTCCCAGAACATATTATGTAGGTCAATAGTTACTGTCTCTTCAGCAATCTTGTTTGAGTAAAGACTATTGTTACCTCCGCAGGAAGCTGCTTGTCTGCCCTCTCGACACTAATTTAATAAAGTTCCCTTGGTGGCACATAAATAACCTTGATGGGACGAGCAGTCACCGCCAGTGAGTTCGTAGGGCTGGCTGAGGGACCTACAGAAACTTCACACCTGGAGTTGTGTTGAAAGATAGGGAAAAAGATTCTGAAAGTGTGAAATTAAAGCTTTTACAGAACATGAGTACAACTCATGGAGTTAAAGATTGAGAGAAGGAGGAACTGGAAGAATAAGAAGAGCAAAGAAGCGGTAGGGACCAGGGCGCTAGTTTTCTGACATGGATGAATCGTGTTTTCTTTCTTCTTTTTTCAATTTACAATGTAAATTTTTGAATATACAGCACTGTTTGTATCATCTTGTTCAGGGTAGTTGTGGGTTGTTGGGGTTTTTAAAATTGAAATTACTATTATTAATGACTTGTGCAATGATCCTGTCAAGACTAAAGCTTTCTGGGTAGGGGCTGGTTCCAGCCTCGAGCTGCAGTTCTCTAAAGATAATATAAAGAGTTCAGAAAGCACATGCCGGGTTTTGGAGCGTGAGAGTTAAACAGAAGTTCTGAAATTAAAAATCTCATGACCTTATTCTCAAGAATTAAGTAGAGCTTCTGGCCAAAATCCAAAGGGATGATTATGTTCTGTCTACATGACTTTCCCTTATAGTTTCAGCTTAATCTGATGTTTTGTCTCACTCTGTGTAAACTCTTACGTAGCGTCTTGGTGTTTCATGCTGGAAGCAAGTGCCTTTTAGCAGTTGATGAATGTATTTATGTAAGTCTCTAAACATACTAGAGTAATTTGGAATAAAAACCAGACCAGAAAAGCAGTCTGTTATTACTTTAAGGCATGCCCTCTGTGGTCTGGTTATCATCTATATCATGGGGTTCCAGCCTGATGAAACAGGGCTCGGGCAGAGCTGGGTTTGAGCCCTGTTATCCCATCCCTCCTGAGTCATGTTCGTAGCCAGCGGTTGTGGCATCGAGGACTTATGAAGCGCTTCACGTTTTCAAAATGCTGAACAAACATTAACAAATAGTTCTGGCTGAGGTTTGGTGAGTCATGGTTTGTGCTGACTGAAACTGCTATGATATCAATAAGAGCAATAATAAACAGGTGAAGGAGTGACTGGCTCTGAAATGTACAGGGAAGCGCTGCACACTGGGCTATGGAAGGATGATACTGCGTTTTTATCACTTGCTGTACTTCGCAAACCGCAATTTAAGTCCAATTCTTAATAAAACTGCATTTAGCAGGACTGAAGTGATACCAAAGTGCTTGTATCATTTTCCTTCTCTCTTATATAGATTACGCTTCCCATATTGAGGTATGCTAGTGCCATAGTGCAGTAACGCAGCAGCCAGGATTCTTTCCCGGTGAGATCTGACCCTTTGTATTACCTTGGGAGAGTATGTCGCTCTTCCTTGTCTTCATTTTCCTCTTCTTGGGTACCAACTCTTAAGTGGGTCTGGTTTTCATCACAGAGGTCCCTAAGGCTGAAACTCTTAGTGCTACCATTTAATATAAAAGTACCACTACCGGGACTTTGTTCCACAGGCAAGAGCAAGCTTTCTGGGGGGAAGCCGCAGCGGTTACGTTCAGTATTAGTCTGGCAGTAGTGATATGAGGTGGCAGTCCCTCAGCTGGGCTGAGCTGGCCCAAAAGCTTCCCCAAGGTGAGAGCGAGCAGTAATTTCCCTGAAACGATGGGCACTGGCAAGCGTGGCTGGAGTAGAGCTCCGGAAAACGGGAAGATCCTTAAAACAACCAGTGGCCCAGTCTGAAGGGAGAAGTCATAGGGCACACATGTGCTTTTCCTAAAATTAGAAATTCTGGAGGTCGCAATGAGCTTTAAAACACCTAGTGCTGATGCTTACAAGTGTGCCAGAGAGAAAGGTTCTTCATGAGTTTTAGCTGTTTCATTTAGTGATAATGACACCTGAAAAAAAAAGTTAGAAGTTAATATTGAAAGATGATATTCTTTTTCTTTTAATGAAACATCGGTATGTTTGATACAAGTTTCTAAGTGATTAGTTAAGACATGTAGGTATGACTGATATCTAAAACGTCTAGCAAGAGCACTGAATATCTGACATTGGCGTTTCGCAGTGCTGTGCCCGTCTGCAGGTGTCACATAGTCTTACTCAGAATAAAAAAAGAAAGGCTGACAGAGGTTCTCTCTCCATCTACGTTTTGTAACCAACCCTTCCAGCCAGTTTATTTTACACTTCCTCTTGCTAATGAAGATGCTGGGTTTGTATGGTTTGTGCTCTCCTTGCATGAGCTGGGGACTGCAAGATCCGTCTCTGTTTCTGTGCTTGGTTCCACTGACCGCAACTGGTGCCCAAGACGCAAAGAGCAAGAACGACAGAAAAAGGCAAAACAAGTTTACATCAGATCTCCAAACTGTTTCCTCCCAGTTAGTGTGGCAAACTCCGGAGATTAAACCATTCATCTCTTCCTTTTTTTTTTTTTTTTCTTTTTGCCTTTTTTTTTCCTTTTCACCTACGTGTTGCTTTTTGTTTTTTGTTTTTTGTTTTTTTTTTTCTTTTCACATTTTCCAAACTAGCAAGCGTGGAGGCAAGGCACATCAAGGCAGAGATGGGGAGTGAAAGAGCCCTTGTGCTGGACAGGCTAGCGAGCAACGTGGCAAAGCGAAAAAGCTCAATGCCTCAGAAATTTATTGGTAAGAACAAAAAACCTTTTCATCTGCAACAGTTAAATATGTGTAAGTTGGTAACCTGTAGTACAATGCCTGTTTATTTTAAATATCCTTCTCGAGTTTATAATCTAATCTAATGCAAAAGAATAGAAATAAAGTAACTTGGATTATTCTGATATGTTTTTAGTGATTTGTTGTAGGGTTTCGATTAAAATAAAAAAGAATATATTGTGTTAGATGTTTAATCTGGGTGGGAGCTGCTATTGTGCTTTGTGTCTGCGCAGGCAATGTATAAATATATTTTATGAGCTTCTCTGTGTTGTTTTCTGTCCCTGTGCGTTTGAAATGTTCTCTGCGAGGCTCTTCACAGGGGGAGAACAGGAAGGCTCGACGCTGTGGAGAGCCGAGAGCTCTTTCTAGTCAGCAGGAGCTGAAGGTACTTGCAGGCTGCCTGTGTGGAATAAGGCCTAGAGACAGAAAAGTATTGGATTTCTGTTAGTCAGCCTGCTGAATTTGAATAGGATTTAAAAAAAAAATATCAAATCCTTTCTTGTGGTAATTTAAGCAACAAGATGTTTCCATAGCATTTTCTTTGCATTTAATTTTATGGGATCAGAGTTCTGCATGCTGGGGGATCTTGAATACTAGTTCGGCAGGTTTTGTGTTTCAGCGAGCGCCTGATCCTCTCGGCTACTCTTGTCTCATTAACTTGCCTTTGGAGAAACTAAAATGCAACTCTCGTGTCCTGAGCAAAGACCTGCCTTAGTCAGCACTTCTAGAGTATTAGTACTAATAATGCCTTATTTGCTATATTCCGTCGGGTTATACGAGGTACCGAGCCCTTATTTTTCTTGCTATGCCCTTTCCCTTCGGCGCGGGGGCCAGCGTGGTGGTGGTGGGTGTTGACAGCCGTGGCTGGGGAGGGGAGAAGCGTGGGGCTGGGCGTGCGGGCAGGGACCAGACCTCTCACACAGACCCACCAGAGGGACCTTCTCGGGACCTGGCTGGGACGTCCGGGGCCGAGGGCCAAACCTAGGTAGAGGTATGCAGCTAAATCCATAAAAGCAACCTTATTTTTGAAGGTAACGTGGCTCTTGCTGGATTTGGTGGGTAGCACTGGACTTTTCATCGGTGAAAACTGGTAACTTTTATTTAGGACGTCTTAGTATAGCTTGAGAAAGGTCACCTTGTTATACAGGAGCAAAATAACCCCAGCACGCTCCCTCGGAGTGCCTTTGGGTACTTAATATTGAAACTGTTGACTGTGTGATTTAGCCCTTCCATGTCACGCTGTGATTCAAACAGTCACACTAATGCAAATGGCTTTCAAAATCTTTAGCTACCTTTTTCTCTTTTAGCGCCGAGATCAGCTTTACCCTGTCTCTCTTCACAAGGGCTGCCAGTTCAGTCATTATGGGTTTTCTTAAACTGCATCCTGCAGCAGGACGCGACTGCTCAGCACAGGCTTAAAGTTAAGTTACCAGTGCTCTTCTGGTTTGTTTTACCAGCCCGCTGGTTATCGGATGGGCTAGATCCTTTTTCGACTCGTGACTCTGCTCGGTGGCGTGGTCTGCAGATGGCATGAACTGATAGCGCGTCCTGCACGGGGTTTTGTGGAGGAGCTGGAGGACCCAGGGCAGTTCACCTCAAGGAACAAAATAACCCGTTTCTGAAACTTAATGTTTTTCTAGAACCTGTGTGGTTGGCATGTTCTTGTTAGGTAACGTGTGGTGAAAAACCCACTCCCTTGGTCCCTTTTTCTCCCTGGGAAGCACGTTTGCAGGAGCAATGTCCGACCTTGCTCTGACTCCCGTGACTTTCTGAACTGCGGGCGTAGGAGCGCGAATCTGCCGGGACAGCTCTGTGATTTCTTGGGAAACGGCGTTCCCAGAACGGCTGCTGATTTTTCATTTTGGCAGGAAGAAGGGACAGAGATGTCTATACTAACAAGGCAGCTTTGTTTGGCTCGATTCTGTGAATGAAGTCTATTGATCAGAAGAAAAAAAAACCAAAACCCAACCCTTTGTTATTATTTGAGGGGGCTCTGCAGAGATTCCTACGAGCACCGGGAGTCTCGCCCGCTTTATTTGTTCACATTTTCATCTTCAGGAGCCACCTCGTGTGCCCAGGTCTCAAACAGGGACACGGATCAGCAGACCCCTGCTCTGGGCCCCCCTCCAAAGGCTTCTCCTCCAAAGATTTTGTCCTCAGCTTCTCCTTTAGTTACGGGGGAACAAGGATCTGAATGGAAGTTGACGATTCCGCGGTTCCTATTTTGCTGTGGATTTCTATTTCGCGTGCGTATGGGCCCAAAGCTTCAAACCCTGGCTTTTTGTACTTCCTGGTTTGGTTAATGAACAGATTATTTCTTTTTCTAAACCCAACGAATGAAAACAGCCCGGCAGAGCAGATACCTGAGCTGGTGGTGCTTTGCTGCTGTATGAAACCCTCCCGGGGCCGTACCTTCAGTTGACACAAGGTGAAGTAACCAGGACCGTTCTGCCTGTTTACACCAAGTGACCCGCACAACTCTATTTCTTCCTTTTTAAAAACCAAGTTCTCCCTGAGAGCAGGAGTTAAAAAAAAATTAAAAAAATCTTAATTTCCCATAGTGGTAGAAGCGCTGGTGCGGTTCTGACACGGTAACAGCCACCCTGACCCCCCGGGTGTACACGCTCTAATGAGAAATCAGCCCGCTTTGGTTAACGCGGCAGCAGGAAGCAGGTTCACTCCCTGTCTCCAGGGTCCGTCAGGCTGCAAAGAATCTATGTACGGTTTAGGGTAAGCGAAGCGCCACCGAGCAGCCCGTGAGCGTGTGTCACACGCTATGGCTCATGTGTGAATTTTGGAGGGGAAAGCTTTTGCATCGCACCGAGACAAGAACATTAAGTAAAAAAAAAAAAAAAAAAAGAGGAAAGGCGCTGTGCTAAGCAGTGGCTGCTTTGTATGTGAACGCTAGAGAACCTGTACATTTCATTTTTAATGTCGTGTTTTCCAGTTTCAGCAGTTTATTAGCTCAGAATAATCTGTTACGTTGTCCTGTTGGCTACAGGAGACAAAACATCCAGGTCCCGGAATATTCCTTTCCCTTTTCCTAAATCATTGAGACCAGCTTTCTCCTGCCTCGTTGCCGTCGTTTTTGAGTGCGCTGCTCTGGCTTTTTGTCTCTCTCCGTGGAAGGGTTTGCTGTATTTCACCGAGGGGAGACAAAATAAAGAATGAAGAGGGGCCCCCCCATCCACTGCGGTGCCACGGCTTGGCGTTCTGGGGGAAGGATTAGCACTTTTTGCGGCGCTTTCACGCAGATTCAGCCTGCCTAAATATAGGCATCCCACCGAGGTATCAAAATGAGCTGCATGCTTGGCTTGGGGTGTCTGCGGGGGGGCAGAGAGGGAGAGAAGCCATTCTTTAGGTAGTGCCTTTTCCTCCCAAAGTACCCTAGAAATGCCACGGGCTGGTTACAGCCTCATTTCGTGCCCTCTCGTATAAGGAGTCCCCACCTGATGTCCTGTGGCCTTTCAAAAACGTACAGCAACGCGAGATGTTAATGTATGTCAGAAGAGCATTTGGGTATTTGCATTTCAATTGATGTAACTGGTAATTTAAGTGAGACAGACTGGGCTATTGTGGGGACTCTACAAAGCCACCACGATAGTGGAATAACAGAATATTGTCAGAGCCTCGCTGATCATACGTTGCCTTTTTTGTGTCTTACCTTATGGCAGTGAATCCTAACCCCAAATTTATAGGGAGTCCTGTCTATTTATACTTTTGCTGCCCTTTTTTTTTTTTTAAAATTTCAAATTTGTTCACATCTTTCACTTGCCTGGAGCTGGTTTTATGAGTCACACGAATGTGCTCTATCGTTTTGTTTCCTTCTGGGTAAGGTTGGATAGCGAGTTTTTGTTGAGGGTTGGGAGCAGTTACACTCTTGTGGTTCGCTAACCTTTTGTAGAGTGTTTTATAAGAGAAACGTGAGGTCCTGGTTTTCTGCCTCTGCAGTGAAACCTAATGAGTTTCATACACATTGAGTCATGGTGTTGACAGGTGACTGATAAACATCTGCACCACTCCAGTTACCGTAACTAAAAGATTAGTGGATCTGATGTTTGCAAGTCACTTGCACGTGAAACATTTGGCCTGGTCCATCTTTTTTTTTTTTTTTTTTTTTTAAAGCTAGGAAAAATTCTATCTTTTATGTAACCACAAAATTCGGTTACTTATTGCTAGACGTTTATAAAAAGAAGTGACTTCAGTCCTTTTGGGGAGCAGTTTAATTTTCTCCTTGCACCTGGCGTGGAGAAAACTGGTTGGGATGTGCTGCCCAGCCCTCCCTCCCCTGCCTGGTCCTTGCTGGAAGAGGCATGAGTGGAATTTCAGGTACAATCTCTTCACTCCCCTCCCCTTCTGTCTCCTCTAGAGCTTTCAGAGCCCCAGCACACCCAGCGAGGCACGTGTTTCACTCTTCTGCCGCTCGCCCCGTGTCAAGTCACCTTAAATGTGGTGTTCTGTACATACACACAGAGCTGCCCATGTTGGATTGTCTGAAAACCTGTGCTGAGTTCAAAGAGAGCAGGCGTGGTGTGGAGGGAGCTGTTAGTAGTCAGAGGAGAGTGGGGAAAATGGGCTTCAGTGTCCGAGGACGGATAAAAAACAGACTCTCTCAGATGGGTAAAAGTTGTGAAAAGTGCATCAGACCTCAGGCGGCGCCTGTCTGCAGTGCTCCTGTTAGAGAGGGCCGTGCTTCTCAGGGGACAAGTCATGAACAAAAGGGTGCAGTCTTGGTACTGAAAATGGACTATTTTGATTCATTATCTGTTAGCTCTTTTACAAGTATTTTCATTAATGATTATTTTCTAGGAAAAAAAAGGTGTGAGAAGTTAGTCTATGGAAATTTTAAGAATATTCTTTCCCTTAAGTCCTAGAATAATTACAAAAAATTAATGATGATTTGTCCAGTAAATATCTTTACCACCTCCTCTATTAGATCCTTTTGCTTTCAAAGCTTTAAAAAAAAATAACAAAACCCCCCCAAACCCCCCCCCCAAAAGCTATTTGTGTGTATGAACAGCCTCTTTCAGCAGAGAACATTTCATGCCTCTCTACTTTCCATAGACTACTGCCATTTAGGAAGGGCATCACGGAATTTAAATGCTTCTCTGCCCATCCGGGTAATTTAATACCTCTCCTCTCTTGCAGGTGAGAAACGCCATAGTTTTGATGTTAATTACAATTCAAGTTTCATTTACGAGAAGGAAAGCGACATAATGCAAGGGCGCATGATGGACCAGGCCATCAACAACGCCATCACCTACCTCGGGGCCGAAGCCCTGCGCCCCCTCGTGCAGACCCCGCCGGCTCCCACCTCCGAAATGGTCCCCGTCATCAGCAGCCTGTACCCCATCCCGCTCACCCGCCCCGACCTGCCCAACGGCGGCTCGCAGGACGCGGAGAAGAGCCACGGCCACCTCAGGGACAAAAGCCTGTCCTCCGACAGAGGTCTTTCCCCAAACAACAGCGGCCAAGACTCCACAGACACTGACAGCAACCACGAGGAGCGGCAGAATCCCACCTTCCATCAGAGCCAGGTCATCCCCGCTCAGGCCCGCAACGGCCTCCAGTCCTTGAAGGACTTCCCGAGGCCGTACGACATCATCAAGCCGCCCGCCATTTGCCCCCGCGATGCCTTCAAGGTCATCAACAAGGAAGGGGAAGCCATCGGCGTCTACCGCTGCGACCATTGCCGCGTCCTCTTCTTGGATTACGTGATGTTCACCATCCACATGGGCTGCCACGGGTTCCGCGACCCCTTCGAGTGCAACGTCTGCGGGTACCGCAGCCACGACCGATACGAGTTCTCCTCACACATAGCACGAGGGGAGCACAGGGTAGTGCTCAAATAAAAGGACCCCTTTTCCAAGGTCAAAGGCTTTGCTTTAGATCGGAGGGGAGGCTTGTTTGGTTGGTTTTGGGTTTTTTAATTAGTATAAAGAAATATCTTGAGTATTTTTCTATGCCAGTTTTTAAATGAGTGTCACAGGAAGATGACACCTTTTTAAACCTTTTTTTTACCAGTCGTTCAGTGTTCTGTAGCATCTCTGCCCTGCTGCTGTGGTGAGCGGTACTGTACATGATACCATTTTTATACAAACTTTATTTTTGTGAAAAATAAGAGCCATTTAGGATGTTTTTATTTTTTTAACGTGCGTTTGTTTTTATAATGTGTGCTTTGACTCAGCGCAAAAGGCTTTTTTTTATGCTGCGCGGCCGGTTTCCCTGCTTGGTCGGATGCAGAGTCAGAAGGGCACAGGGGCAGCTTCTTCTGGCTGTTCCAGTCCCCGTGGTCTTCAAACGGCTGAGCACCCAAACGAGGAGAAAAAATAATCTGGGAGGGATTATTAATTCCTCTTTAAAGGTTTTCCCCTAAGTCTTAAAGAGCATGTGGCCCCACCACACTTTCATTTTTCTTACCCCTCTGTTCACTTTCTTTAAACTCACTCCCACATGTGTCTTACTCAGTAACAGCAAAAGAAGAAATGAGCCCTGTTTTGGGGCTGGGGTTTTTTACCGGTGTGCGTTTTTGGGATACCCAGTGAGCTCACTGCTTGGCTCATCCATGCGCTCTGGGGGAAAATCCAGATTTTTTCACTGTCGGAAAGTCCTCCTTTCCGACGGAGGCCAAGAAGGAGGGCGAAACCCCGCTGTGCATTGTGTCCCCGCTCAGCAGGAGCGGTGACCGTGCCCTCCGGCCGGTGGCCAAAGCCCTGGCAGGTGGCATCCCCGGGCTGGGAGCGGGAGTCACCCCGTCCTGGCGGCAGACACCGTGAGAATCTGCATAGAGCAGTGTGTGGGAGCTGACGGCTCGATCACACCGTCTGGTTTTACGTGGGGATATCCCTCGGAGTGAAATGTGCTGTTTTGCAAGATGAGTATTTACCATTACTTTGAAGCTGGTTGTTAAAATAGTTCTTTTAATCTAATCATTGCTCCGCAGCTGTATTATTAGTCACGGCGCTGCAGATAGGAATTTGATAACAGTTTTGCTGAGTGAATGTTTATTCTTTGCAAAGTATTTTTGTATAATGTAGTTAAGTGTGTTCCGATGGACGGTTTTGCATCCATTGTATGGTTTGATATCTACGTTGCTTTTGTGCTTTTCCAACGTGGCCGTGCCCATATCCCTGGGGATCCGTCCCTTTCCGTGAGGGAAGGTGGGGGCACAGGGACCCAGGGGGAGAAGCCGAGGGTCAAGAAATGCTGAATTTCTCCCTCTGACCTGGGCCCGCTCTTTTGGCTCAAATACTTTCTCCCTCCCTGAATTTTAAGGTACGAAAAAGGAAATTATATTATTTTTTCCCGGTAAGGGTACGTCTGAAGAAGGGTAAATTAGCCTGCGGAGTGATTGTCTCCAGTGCTGTGGAAGTGCTCGCTCCTGCTGATCCTCGGGGGGAAGGAGAACTCTTTTGCCACCTCGTGTGACGGTTATAAAATAGAGTTAAAGTCTTTTCCAGCGACCGGTTTCCCACCGTGAGGCTCGTACAGTCAGCGGGTGGATGTTGGCTCTTCCCGGACGACGACCCGCTGTCACAGCGTCACCAACGGTTCCACCAAGGGCTCAACCCGCTCGGCTGAGGATCTGCCTGGGCTTGGGGGGGCTTCAGCCAGTTCCCCAGCGTGAAGCCTTCCGTAACTCCGTCTCTCCCGCTGCCGCCTCCCCGGGGGAAGCGCCCGAGTTCCACGCGCAATCCTGGCAGGTGAAAAGGCTCCTCGTGGTTCAGCAGAAGCGAATGAGGTGACGCAGAGTGAAACGTAACGTGTCGCCTGCGCAGGAAGCTCCTCGGGTGGCCCAGCGCGTGTCCCGCAGCACCCCCGGCGTCCTTCTCACCCCGCCACCCGCCCCTTGAAAACACTCTCCGGGTGACTGTCCCCTCCTGCAGCCTCTCGGCCACCTACCCTTCCATCCCAGGTGAGGTGAGCAATCCACCGCTGCGCCTCCGAGCGGCTCCGCTCAGGGTGTTGGGAAGGAAAGAGGGAGGTTTTCGCGGTGTCTGGCCCAAACAGCACCCTTTTCCCCCCACAGCTCGGGCAGAGTCCGCGTTTCGAGATGGGCTCAACCAAAAGTAGTTCCCGGCTCCGTCTGGAGCTGAGGAGCCGTCACCCCGTTACAGCTCTGCTGCTGAACAGTCGCATGTTGTGGAATTTCAACCCAGTCATTTATTAAAAATAATACGTATATTTTTTTTGACGAGTGCTGTTTATCTGCTGCGTGGTGCTCACCCACAACCAGAGGACTCTGTCCTCAGAAGGGGCTGGAGACCTGGACCCACCAACCCCGTGTGGTGCCAGAATCAGCCCCCTCTGTGTGTCAGGGCCCCCCCCCCCGAGTGCAGCACACCCTGTGTGTGTGTCCCCAGGGACCTTCCCTCGGGTGACGAGCCCCAGCTGGGCCAAGGAAGCCCCTTGGGCCGTGCCCGCGGGTGGAAGGGCTCGGGCAGGTCGCTGAGCTCGGAGGAGCTTCACGAATCACCTCATCTGGGAAAACAGAGGGGGGGAAACGGGCGGTGTTTGTTGTGAGCCTGAGTTATCCTGCTCCTGGTTTGGCAATTTCAGTACGAAACACGTTCCTCTTGGACCGTTCTCTCCAAGGGCGCTGAGAAACGAGCTTCTGGGGGCTTGAAAGTGCATTGAATTTTTTTTAAAAAGTCGTTAAACTCTGATGTTTAACGACTCCGGCTGCAGAAGCGGAGCTGGAGCGAGGGGAGCGGGGCCGGAGCCGCTCGCTCCTGTGGCCCCGGGGTCTGTCGGTCACCGCCACGGGAGGAAGCCGGTGGCCAGCCTGGTGCTGCCAGGCCGGTGGCCAGGGCTGTGGCCAGTGGAGCACCCACCGGTTCCTCGGCGCTGATACCCCCCTGGGTGTAAAGATAACGGGGGCGGCCCCTCCCCCTGCTCAAAAATGGTGTCGGGCTTTAGTTTGGGTCCATAAATGAGCGATTCGGTCCAGGGAAACCTGCCCTTCCCTCGCCTGGGGGTGGCACCGCTCTCCTGCTCTCCCCATGAGCTCCGGACACGCGTCCCCGGGGGGGGGGGGAATGGTCCCAGTTTGCCCCGGTAGAGCATCCTGCGGGATGCCCCTGGGGTGATGTGTCACCACCAGGCAATGTCCTCCCGCCCCGGTGTCCCCGAGCAGGGTGACAGCGAAGCCAGGCCCCGGTAGAAGCGCGGAGGAGCCCAGAGATGGTGGCCTCGGCTGGGTGCGGAGCCACGGGGCTGGCAAACACTTGTGTCCAGCTTCATGTCATCTGCAGGTGACACTGGGCATCTGGGGGGGGACACTGCCCTCCCCCCAGCACACAGGGTGTCCCCGAGCGGCCACCGCTGGGGACGGGGGACAGTGGAAGGACCAGGCGCCCCTCAAATCCCTCCCCGTGCACTCACGCTCTCACCGCTCCCCCAACAAGCCCCGTGGCCACCACTGGTGTGTGTCCCCTCCCCGTGATCTGCGTGGGGACAGGTCTGTGACACACACACACACACACACACACACCCGCCAAGAAGCGTGGGGTGAAGAAGGTGATGCTCAGCCCCACGGCGGCTCCGGTGGGCGTGGGGTGGGCTGGTTTTTTTCCATGGGGCGCCGGGGGCTGCGCCCACCGATCCGGGGCACATCACTCAGAACGGAAACGTCCCGGGGGGGTGCCGAGGGGGGAGGCTGACACCGAACCCCCCCTCATCCCATCCCATCCCATCCCACCTCCCTGCAGCCCTTTTTTTTAGCACCTGTGTGAGCAGGTTGACGTTGTTCACGCTTATTTCATACTCTCCAGCCACCTTCCACCGCAAGCGGCTGGATGGGCGTGAAACACCCAAAAGAAAAAAGGAAAAAAAAAAAAAAAGCAGAAAAAAAAAAAGCACAAAAAAAAAAAAGCAAGTCAGAGAAGTCGGAGGATCCTTTTCTTTTTTTTTTTTTAATTTCACCTTCGCTTCCTTCCCAGCCCGGGTGAAACGCAGGCACCAGGAGTTATTTTCCCCCGGCCGTGACGCTGCCGGGTGGCTCTGGAGGACAGATGCCACCTCTGCTGGATGCCACCAGGAAGGGTGCCAGCCCGGGGCGGGGGGGGGACAGCCAGTCCCGCGGCGTATCCCCAGCTTTGGCTTTTCCCTAAACAAGAGCAGTTTTGGTGCAAACCCACCCCTTTTCTCCCTGGAAGCAGAACCCCTCCGAAGCACCGGGGGGCTGTTACGACAGAGCGATCCTTATCGGCCGACAGGAGAGGCTGGAATCGCGATAGCGCGGGGAGGAACTCGGTGTCCCCCCCCCCCCCGCGTCGTGTCCGAACACGCTTCGTAAAGTCTGAAAAAATCCCTATAAAAATCCTTCCCGGCGCTGAACTGCATCCTCCGAGCATCCCGGCCGGCTCCTGCTGCCCCCCGGGGAGCGGTCGGACCCCCCCCCCCCCCCAGGAGTGGGGGGCAGCACCCGGCGGGGAGGGTGGGGTGAGGGAGGACTGAGTCACCGGGACCACCTCCTCCTTGTCCCAATTCCCCAGCCTGTCACCGAGTCACGCTCCTCTGCGTGGGCTGGGGGGCTCTACCAGCCTCCCGCGCCCCCCCCCCCCCAAAACCTGGGGGGGCAAGGCATGAGTCACCGGGGGCCACCTCTGTGCCCCCTCCCCGTGGAGGGGTGTGGGGGGGCCTTCCTCCAGCGCTGGCACGGCCGAGGGGCACTTGGTAGCCCCGGGCTGCGAAGTGGGGTCACCGTGGTGGGGGCAAAGGGTTCATGTCACGCCTGATGGTGTGTGTCCCCCCCCCGGCTCCCCCCCTCGCTTTGCCGGGAGGGAAGTGAAGTCCCCGGGGACCCGCACGCTCCCGCGCCACCCAGCCATTCCCTCGGCGGGGTTATATCTGGTGCCACATTTGCATCGCGGCGAAGTCAGCGCACCTGGGGGGGGCAACGAACCCCCCCCCCCCCTCCCGGGGGAGCCGGGGGGACGGGGAGCGGCTGAGAATTGTCACACGCAGGGTCGCCGGGGCGAGGAAAGTCCCAGCAGATGATTGTTTTTAGAACAACCTGCTTCCCACCAATGACATCAGATGTTTGGAGACCTCCCCACTGGAAACTTTATATCTATAT
>JAOXNO010000012.1:5000692-5011014 GCA_028565335.1 Limnodromus scolopaceus
CCTGCTGACTGCAGGGAGGTCGGACTAGATGACCTTTGGAGGTCCCTTCTGGCCTGGGCAATTCTATGATTCTATGACCCACCGTGCACCTTGACAGATGATAAGCCTCGAGAGCTCAGAAAGCATCAAGAAAGGTTGAAGAGTCTCTACCTGAATTCTCCCAACCTCAGCACATGAAAACAAAAGTCTAAGAGAAGTCCTGTCCATAAATATGAAGGCAGTTGCTGAGAAGCGAGCTCCTGCGCACTCTGTGCCACCAGACTCAGCAAAACGAAGCGGGATTTCCCATCCTTTTATTGGGAAAAAGTCACCGTAAATCCAGTTACTAAGCTAAGCCACCAGCTCTATTATCGCCCTCCTAAATTCACAATGATGGCAGAGATAAAAGACACTTTTAGAAAGCTAAGCCACACCTGGGCGGGAGGAGAGAAGAGCTCTAGGTGTGAGTGGCTGAAAAATAAAATACATTATTTGCAGCACAGCTTCCGTGTTTGGAAATAAGGGAAGGCAGCAGCAGGATATAGCTCAGACTGGGATTTGAGGTGGGGAAAAAAAATCTGCAATCTGTTAAAAGCTACCGCTCATCACCGATGCGTTTAAATTAAATAGATATTCGCTGAACAGCATCACCCAGCTCGGGAAGGGCAACACCAACACGCACAAGCCTAACTTTTATGTCGATCACAGCGACAACATTACCCTGATTTACATCGATACCGGGACAAACCATGAAAATCAATGAAATGAATCACAATATGTAACATACTGTGTTCTCTTCAACCACAGGGTAATTATATCAAGCCATAACTATCATGTAACACACTATTCATTAAAAACCACGCTTTACTAACCAAGGGGATACCTAGTGCAGCTTTAGCGATGGCTGGAAAGATACAGCAGTTGCTTGGGAACTACAGGGTATGCAGATCAAGTGAAAAAAAAAAGTATCTGTGATGACCTTACATTAACAGCACCACAACATACTAACAGCTACAAAAGGAAAATAAAATAAAAATTTGGTTTTCCTCCTTCTCCATCTTGGATAGTCTGTTCCATTTCCCTCCCAACTAAAAAACCCTAAAAAACTAAATTTTCAGAAGAGCATCACCAGCCCAGAGCCACGGTTACAGGACAGAACCAAGTCTGCACATTTTTACTAAAAACTAAAGGGAACAGAAAGCTGAAGGAGATGCAGTTTCACTCCTCCATTTTTAAACTCTTTTGTAACAAACAACACCTACCGCTTCAGCAATAAGGACTGGATTAATTATTCAATAGTTAAGACAATACCTAAGTTAAACCAATGCCATTTTTTACACGAGGGCACGTTCAATGAACTTGGAACAGAAATAGCTCTGGTTTCTGTCCTTGCACTGGAATTGTTAAGCTCTTTCCTGGTACTTAAGTACAAGGTTTTGGAGGAATTAAACAAAAAAGCAATTTCAAAATAAGCCTGTGCAACTGGCTGCAGTGCCAAGGGGTGCATTAATTCCAGATCCATGTTTCATCACTGTAATAAATATCAACAAAGAGCGATATGAAACCTTTGCTAACCAGCGCTAAAACAGCAGCCAAACCTCTCTCTCTCTCACCGGGATAAGGTGGAACTACCCGCACAGGACCATAAACCCTCATATAAACCTGTCGAGGCCGATATCAGGAATCACCAGGGCAATAATACACTTATCCCAGAAGCAGAACTCTTCAGCGTACCCCGCAGGATAAGCTAGCAGCTGTCAAACTAACCCCCCAAAAATCCGTTTATTTCAATGTTTTGCTTTTAAACGCAGACAGGACGCTGTGGTGTGACCTTACCTATCCAAGTCATCTTCCCCAACTAAAATAGGGGGGAGCGGAAGCGGAGGCAACGTTGAAGTTTTCAGGTGCGGGATAGCAGCCGTCACAGACACTTGTGTTTTTGTAGCGACTTGGAGAGAGGACTGAGAGTTCACCTGAGAGGATAAAGTAGACGTCCTTGGGTGGGAAGAAGATGGCAAAGACGTTGGGGCTGAAGCGGGGACCTGGAGGGGAGTCGGTTGGGATGGTGGCAAAGGCGGAACGGCAGGCGATGGAGGCAGAGGCGGCAGCGGCGGGGTCGGAGGCGGCGGCGTGGTTGTGGGCAGAGGCGGAGGAGGTGATTTTATTGAGGGGAGCGGGGGGGGAATCTCCTTCTCTGCTGCCTCCGTCTCTTTCGGAGATAGAAGGTCCTCTGCTGCTGCTGCTACAGGCTTCAAGTCTTTTGTTCCCGTCTGTTTTGAATCTCTGACCGGAACAGGGTGTTTCCTCTCAGAGTTCTCCTCTGCCTTGGTTTTTGTTGTCTCTGCAGGGGCTTTAGTCTCTGCATTCGCGTACAGTAAATTAACTAATTCTGTATCTGAAGACGATTTTTCAGATTTAACAGTTTTGATGACCTTTTTAGATTCCGTTCCAGACTCCTTGAGTTCAGCTAAGCTGTTCTCCTTTCTGGATAGGAAAACAGGGGAGCCCTTTGCCTCCTTCCCATCCACCTTGGCCGCAGCCGCCGCCGCTGCCGCCCGCTCCTTCTTCTTCCTGCTGAGTTCTGCCCCCAGACTGGAGTTCAGCGGGAGCCTGGTGGGGGATATACTGGAATGGCGACTGCGTGACCCAGACCTCTGCTTTTTACTGTGAGATGATGAGTGTCTTGAATACCCAGGACTTCGGCTTCGGGATTTCACAGATTTCCTGTGGAGAGAACGGGGAGAAGATGAATGAAAGGAAGCATCTCGCAACCTCTGGGCTACTCACCAACAGCAATAGCTCTCTGGGAAAATAATGCCATCCCGGTATTCGTCGACTAAGTTCAGAGAGTCCATAACACCTGTCTGGAGAGAGAGTAAAGCTACCGAAACGAGCTTATTGACTAAAGCAATACAAGTTTGAGGTCATCATCCAGCCTTCCAGTGTCAGGACAATCACACTGTTGAGACAGAAAGGAAGGATGAAGACCGAAGAAGCCCCAAGGTAAAGGCGAGGTCCCAGATACAGGTGCTGAACAGAAGATTTCAGTCCAGAGGATGAGCTGGGGGTTACAGATCTTTCCCAGTAATTATGTCCAACTTTAAAGGAAACAATGGATAAAATATGACTGCCCTCCCGGGAACGCCACCTCAGGAAACATCGTACTTCAAGCTGATTTTTCCCCCCAGTTCATTTACTATCATCAGAACTTAAATTTGCATATTGTGATTCAGGAGAAGAGGGGGAAAAAAAAAAAAGACCCAGGAATTTTCATTCTGTTTGAGGTATTTTCTGTCCAGAGGGTCTCAGTCGTCTTCTACAATAAACGGGCTCTAAATTAGGTGTATATGCAGAAATAAAAAGCCACACTGACAAATCTATGTTGTGAAATAAGCAACGAGGAAGGCAGGAAACACACCATCAGGGCAGGCACCGCCAGCACGGGGCCAACCCAGTCAGATGGCAGCAGTAACCACAAGCTCAGAGACTGATGTGGAAACAAGATTAAAAAAAATAATAAAATGGAACTGGAAACTGGTACTTCCAGCGTCCGTGTCAAAGTTAAGGACGAGACAGAACGGTTTCCTCCACTTCAGGAGGAACTGGGACTGCGCAGGTGATGAGGGCACACTTTAACGATGATGGGTTTAGACACTGCGTGAGCCAACAGGAAAATGAGAAGATTTGAGATCAGTTCCTATGAATATCATAATAGAAACTATCCTCAAAGTTTATCTTTAACCTGTGATTTATTACCCAGAACATACCGAGTTTTGAAAATACAGGATTCTTTCAAAGCATAGTTCTACACTAATTAAAAAGAACAGCTAATAGCGAGCAGGTTTAAACACAGGAGATGCCTGCTCACTTGCAACCATATTCAGGATGCAATTATCATGAGACAACAAACATTTGGAAAATAAACTGGAGAACTGAGACAGACCAGCACCTCCAAGGCTGCCCACAGCTGTGACCGCAGGGGAGGCGAAGGCAAATACAACCCCAAACCTCGTGCTGACAGTGGTCAAAGAACACTACGACTGGAGGTGGTCCTTACCTTTAGACTGACTAAATAAATATACAACCAGAAGGAGGGGAAAAAAAAAAAAAAAAAAAAAGATACATCATTTGAAGCCACTCAACTATTTTCCTCTTCGCCACACTGTTCTGTAATGGGAATGCTGCCTCAAGATCCTCTCCTTTTCCAAGCTTTCTGCTTAACGAATGAACGCAGTGACCATTTGGATTGCTGTTCACCTGCCACATCCCAGTGCCAAGGTGCCAGAAGCTGAAAAAGCCATTTCGCTGTGGCTCAAAGACATTCCCAGGCTAAGGAAAGCATTCCTAATGAATCCTGGAGGAGGTAGCTCACTGCAACCACAAATAGTTTTGGGTTTAGCATTCCCTACTACAATTCTTTCAGGATAGTTTGGTTAAGATGCTGCGATACTCAGTTTTCTGCTCCCCATCTCCTGTCCTTCCCCATGATTCCCACCACCAGTTATTCCAATTCAACTGGTTGCAGAGCAACGCTCTCAGCAAGAGCACGCAGCAGATCTGACAAAGGAAACATCTCCAGAAGTGCAATTTTTCCTTATTTTTAGGTGCTACATTAGAAATGAAGCCAAGGACACCTGGATGGACACAAGGAAGGGAAAGGCAACGCTGGAGGAAGCGGTGGGGCGTGCAGATGGAGGGGCGCTGTGGAAGGCACCACAGAACCAGTGCTTCCAACCCGGCGAGGGCTGAGGACAACTCCCTCACCTTCCACCCTCTGCTCCACCAGGACTAACTCCACTTCTCCCCTCCCAGTAGCCTTCTCCGCTCCACAGGTTCCACTCATCCTGTTTTCTCTCCAGCCATCTAACGATAATTACCTATAGTTATTATACAAAGAGCTGTTGTCTCTAAGCCCATTTTCCAGCTTGGCTTCTTTGTTAGACCTGAAACAGGCTCCGCATCCAGAAGCGTGTCTGCTTTTCCATCAACACAACCAGTACAGACCACTACAACAAACCTTACCTCACACCATTAGACCATCAACAGCCTCAACACCGCCACAGCGCTCGCTGAGGGGGGTCTTCCACAGCTCCACTGCCTTTTATCACTGCTGGGTATCTCAAAAAAGATGCAATAATACACAAGGTACACAGGAAGATTTTGCTTTTTAAAGATACTCTTTCCATCCTCTGGAATGATCATTTCAAGGCTTTACCTGCAGCCTTTTAGTCAGCACTTTTACCCCTTGCACCCTTAATTTTGCAGCTTACTCACTGTGCTAAAATCAGGGACGGGTGGGGGCAATTCAGTCTCACACCCAGTTCTTTTTCTGGATAAAAATGTTTTGGGGTTAAAAACCACCTTGTTGTCTCTCTAGCACTGGAAACTAGGAATACAAGATATTAACCACGACAACTGTGAATTAACATAAAGAAGTCAGAGATGTCAGCTCATGTAAAGATCCAAATAAAAAAAAGCATTATTAGATTAATTTAACTGATATAATCAGAAGATGAGAATGGTCTTTGGAGGAGGGAATGCCAGAACCCTCCAGAGCTCCTCACGCTGGGAACCACCACAGCTAATAGCTGCTGGCAGAGGTGACCCCGAAGCAGTTGGCAGAACAACAAAGCCCCACATCTCCATACTCCCATGTTATCCACTATGGAAACTCCTAGGAACATCTACAGGCACTAAAACATTCCACCTGCTCCAAGCCACAACAGAAGCGAAGAGTAAAGCGCAAACTAGTATCTGGGAAGCCTGACCGCACAACCCCGTGCTCTAATTGCTCAGGAAACAAGCTCAAACAACAGGCCAGCGTTTCTGATTTCTGAAGGATCCACGTAAGAGCGGCCACCACGACACACACTCGCGCTGCTATACTTAGCACAGAGAGCAACCCACCTCCAGCGAGCCGGAGGGCTTTGGAATTTCTTCTTCTAGTTTTAGCTGCAACGACAACAGTTGTGACAAGGAACGGCAAACCACATCTGCTGTTTTTCCCTACTGACCAAATCATCCTCGTTTCCTCCCAAGTCGAAAAGCAAGTTGTTTTGCAGAGTCATTTGACATGCAAACACTCTGCATTTTCTCCAATCAGCACAGCACGTTGATTCAGCTCCCTCACACTGCGTTTTGGACGTGGAGATTAAAGAAAACACAGAACACACACAAAAAAAAAAAAAACCCTATGCTGTCAGACAGTGGAAATAATTCAGTGTCCCAGAAAAGCCTGCGTTACCTCCTCTGAAGAATTTAAGCCACAGTCAGATGTTGGCTGCATAAGTGAGTGTGCCAGATAAAGATGTTTTCTCTCCCAGACTGTTCCTGCCCCTCCGCAGGAGCCAAGAGGAGAGATCAGGCAGTCACTCTGGTGCAAAGTCACTTGCCTCCATCTGCAGCAGATCAGCCCCAGCTGGGAAGGGAGACTCAGCCCGTCCACTCCTCCAGGTGAGCCCCTGAAGAGCCATCAGCTGAGGGGCAGCCCCACCTTTGGCTCCTGGAGCAGAGGTTTGGCCATAATCTCACACCAGCTGCCCCCCCCGCACAGGCTGCAGGCTCAGGGAAGCAAAACCAACAATGAATTATAACTTACAATTTGGCTAACATGGATAACACATTAGATTCCCTCTGTCCCTTTACTAGCATCACTTCAGGCAGATGTTTTCTGATGGTATAATCCATATTTTTTGTTCTGCTTTAAAAAAAATATATCAGACAGTCAGTAAGTTCTGCCCAGAAAAAAGAGTAGCAGGTTATCAATCAAAGTCAAAGATTCAAAGAATTCAGTACAAGCTGAGCATAAACAGTAAATAACCTTTGGAATCTCTTCTGGTTTGGGGTCCAGCGAGTCAAAGATGCCCTTAAAAAGTTTCTCAGGTGGGTACGTAAGGTCAGGGAAGCAGCAGAGAGTGCTTCAAAATTGCTCCCATAATTGAGATTGGGAAAAGGTAACTGCTTGGTTTCTCAAGTCAGAAGCAACCAGGCATTTAGCAAAAGAGTAAGGTTCAGGTTCACCTGGGAAGTGGAGTAACCTGGGGGGGAAAAGCCACATCTTTGAGTACAACTCCACACATGGTTTCTCCCTGGTTAGGGCTGGACATAGACATTTAACAGGTGCCACAATAGGCAACTATAACATGAAGCATACAGATGTTTTCTACTATTGCATTCTTACTCCTCCAAAGGTATTAGCAAATCACACGTAAGAGCAGTGCCACCAGGGCAAAAAGGATTGAGGGGAGGGAGAAGAAAAACATTGAGGACTATCCCTCCGAGCCTCTCGGGTGTATGCGGGGAAAACGGGGCAGAGGAGAAACAGCCTGAAGGAAGTTTTCCCTACATAAAAATACAGCAGAATAAGTAGATTTTTACATAACAGCTACCAGGGTGCTAAAACCAATGCACCTCTCACAGCAAGGAGAAAGGCACTATTTCAAGCCTACTACAGAAGACAGTATTCCTGAAGTTAAGAGAAGAGCTCTAGCAACAAAGGCCGAATTCCAAAAGCCCTGAGTTTTTTGGGAACTGCTGATGGCATAAACGCGCTCCGGAGGCAGCCTCTTCGCTGGCGGCTCCTGTTTGGACCAGAGGATGCAGCACAGCCACCACAGAGCAGAGCATTTCTATAGCCATTACATTCCAGGTCACATCTTAATCGCCATGGAGCTCCAACCAAAGCTCCACAGCACCCATGGTGACAACTGGAAACTCACTTAACATAAGCTGAAGGAAAAAAAAAAGAAAAAAAAAAAAGAATCAACATCAGACTATGTATTCAGGTATATAACAGGATGGTTAACCAACAGCTGAAATAAAACACACAGAACTACCTTCAAATAATAGTTTCCTTCTGTAAGAAGGTTACTGACTAAAGGGGAAAAAAAAAATAAAAGAGAAAATTATAGTTAATCCAAAGTACAGCTGGTTCCTACTTGCCCTTCCAGAATGTCCCCATTTCAGAATGGAAGCAAGAAACTCTAGGACTGAGAAGAGAAAGTTTAGGCCAGAAAGATGGAGTTTACACGTGGTCATCTCTAATTCAAGGGAAGAGAAAAGACAAGTCAATTCAGAAAGAGCAAAATACATCCAAAACAAGCCACCCTCCTGAAAAGCGTGATCAAGTTCCCCCATGTAGTAAACATATAAAGGCTTCCAGAAAAAGGTGAAAACATTCTCCCCAGCCAAGCTTCTCGACAGGGAAGCGCAGAAGATGCCACATCAGGAGCTGAAGGGCTCCGTCTGCCTTCAGAGCACATCCCTCCCCAGGAGCCCGGGCCCTTCTGCGGGGGCCACCTCCAGAGGTGGGTGTAATTTAATCCCAGGAGCTCATTCAGCCCAAGGCCTCTCCGCCGAGAGCCAACATGGAGGCTGCCTCCCGCCAGCCAGGGAGGTGTTTTCCAAAGTGGGAACACCACTTTAAAGGGAATTGCCACCAACCCAACCAAAAGCAATTCCCCACAAATCACCCTGCAGCCAAATTAGGCAGATAGTGACCCCCACCGAACTGAGGAAGGGGGTTTAGCCCTCCCTTCCCACACCCAGACCCTCCCCAGACACTTTCCCATTCCCCGGAGAATGGCAGGCCACGAGGAGAACACGCACCTGGCGATGGGGCTTCGGCTCACAGAGCGTTTTGCAGTGAAAGGGCTGCTCGAGCGCCGTCGGCCATAAGGGCTGGGTGACCTCCCGCTGTAGGACCCGCTGCCTCTCTCATAGCTGGAGGAACGTCTCCTGTTATAGGGGCTGATGGACCTCTGCCGCCGGCTGTAAGGGCTGGGAGAGCGAGTGTTGGACTGGTAGGCCACGGGCTCCTTGTAGGGTGGGCTGATGGACTGCCGGCGCGAGGAGCCGCCGGGGCTCTTCCTGTAAGGATCATAGTTACTGGATGTGTGAGAGCGGGGAGGGCTGAGATCATACTCCTGGATGTAGGAGGCTCCTGAGGGGCTGTCATCCAATTTAGGGCTGTCAGACCATTTTCTGTGAGGACTTCTGGATTTCCGCTTTGGGCTGTCAATCGTTTTGTAACTTTTTGGAGCATCCCTTTTCCGATGGCTTTTACTGCGCTCTTTGTGGCTGGACTTGAGCTCCCGATCCTTCCTGGACTTCTCCTTGTGCGCTTTGGCTGACCGGGACTCCTTGTTGCTACTCTTTGAGGACAGTGACTTTGGGCGCTCCTCACTTTCAAGGAGTCTCTTGGAGGATCCCGATATTCTCTCCTTGGTGGACCCGGATCTGCTGGATGCTTCCAGGCTCTTTTCTAGCTTCCTCTCTTTTTCTGCCTGTTTGCTCTTCATCAGCTCACGAATGCGCTTGTGCTGGTGGTGCCGGTGTTTCTGTATCCTCTCGCTCCTGTCCGCTTTCCTTTCCTCGTTCTCCCTCCTGTCCAGCTTGAGGACCCCATCATCCGAGAAGGTATCCGAATCCGAACTGATGTCATCGTACTCCACCAGCGGCTTGATCATCACGCCCAAGGGTGCCGCCGTCTCCTGGGCTGCCAGTGGTGACTCCTTGGAGTGCCTGGACTTATGCCTCTTGTGCCTGGAGGCCAGCCGGTGCCTCTCCTTGCTGTTCGAGCTCCCGCTGCCAGGCGTGTGCTGCGAGGACCCCCCGCCGCCCCCATCCTTCTTGCCCCCATGTCTCTCCGGGTTTGGCATTCCTCCTCCACTGTGCTCGAGAGAGGGGAGGGGGGGGGGAATCCTCCAAAACCCCCAAAACTTCAAACTTCCTCAGCGCCCGCTCCTGGCACCATCCACCCCGGCCTCAGCCCTCCTCCCTGCCACCGAACACCCCCTCCTACATGGGGAGCGGGGCGGGGAGCGCGGCCCCGCCAGGCCCCGGAGGAGGCGGAAGGGGGTGTGAGGGGGCCAGGAACCGGCAGAGGGAAGGGCAACCGGCCTCACTGCCTCATCCGAGGGGCCCAGGCCCAGAGGGGCAGCGCCGCGGCCGGGGAGGGCACCCCGGGAAGGCGAGGCCTGGGGCCGCGATCCCTCCCTCACCCCCCCTCAGTACCGGGGGCGCCCGGGCCCCGCGGGCCGCCGCGCCGCTCCCTCAGCCCAAAGGGCCCACGGGGGAACCGTCGCCGCCCGCGTCTCCTTCCTTCCTTCCTTCCTTCCCCCCTCCCAGCCCCTCCTGCCCGGTTCGGCCCGGCCCGGCCCGCCGCTCTCTCCCCGCTCACTTCCCAAAGCGAAACGGCTCCGCGTCCAAGGGGGGCACCCGCCAACTCTCGCGAGACCCGGTGCCACCTCTCGCGAGAAGAGGAGGCACACCTTTGAAGAACCAGCCTTCGTCCAAGTTCAAGAAAGGAAGGAATCGAACCCTCATATGCTGGTTTCAAGCCA
>JAOXNO010000012.1:5011194-5024599 GCA_028565335.1 Limnodromus scolopaceus
GGAGAGGAATGGCGGCCGCCGCCGCCGTGTGAGGCCGGCGCCGAGCGGCCCGGCCGCTGCTCCCTTCCCCCTCCGTCCTCGGCCCGACACGAGGCCGCGGCCCGAAGCGGGCCGCCCGCCTCGTCCCCCCCGCCCGCGGCATGAAGGCGGCGCCGGGCGGTGCCGAGGGTGAGTGCCGCCGGAGGGGCGCGGCTGGTGCTGTGAGGAGATGGGGGGGGTGGAGGGGACGACGTCTGTGAAGCACAGGGTCGGGCTGGCACTGAGGTATTTTCCCCGCCGGCAGGGCGAGAATCCCGTCCGGGCCTCTGGATCTCGGTGCTGGCTGCGGGCCGGTTCCGTTTTTAAAGGAAATAAAGGCGAATATCCTCGTTAAGGCGCTCACTTGGCTGAGATCTGGCAGAACTCTCCCTTTCCCCGGGGCTTCACGGGGTTTTAGCGATGTCCACAAACACCTGGAGGGAGGGCGTGAAGCAGAGGCAGCCCGGCTCTTCTCCGGAGGGAGGCAGAGGCCATGGGCACAAGCGGGAAGGCAGGAACCTCCACTGGAGCCCCAGGAAACAGTTTGTCACTGTGTGGGTGCCCGAGCAAGGGCACAGGGTGCCCAGACAGGTGATGGCATCTCCATCCTTGGAGAGCTTTAAACGCCAGGACACGGCTCTGGCCACCGTGCTGTAGGTGGCCCTCCTTGGGCAGGGGCTTGGACCAGGAGAGCTCCACAGGTCCCTGCCAGCGTCAGCCCTTCTGTGATTCTGCTGTAGCTGAGAGGGATGAAGTGTCTGAAAACACGTAGCAAACATCTGTTTATTTCTTATGCTTAGATTTGGCGGGGTCGGCCTTAGGTCTGTGAACGGTAGATGCATCAATAATGAAAACAAATCCCTGAAATTACGCAGAGGAGGTGCTTCCAGGGCTGTGTGCTGTGGCGGTTAAAATGTCATAGACGTCTGTTTGCCCGAGACCTTCTGCTGCCAGAGACAGGGTTTGTTTTGGCAGTGATGTCCACTGGGTTTTTTTGACAGATGCAAGTCTAGGAAAAGCTGTCTCTTAGCAAAAATAAATTAAAAAAAAATATCAAAATTATAATACTCTTGAAACCTGCATTCTTCTTGCGCCTCTGTCCGACCAGAGAGTAGGGGAAAAATGAACCATGAATGAATCATCTGTGAAGATCTTATTGTACCAGAAGTTGGAGAGTTGGAAGAGAGAGCAGTGAAGGGGAATCCAGGAAACAGAGCTTTACCTCGCTTCTTTAACACGTGTTTTCTACACTCTCCGTTTCCTGTCCCAGGGAAGCTTCATATTTTGACTGTAGTGTTGTATCTTCAAACGGTGCCCCGATATGTTCCTGCCATGCCAGAACTTAACCTGATGGGGCCACATCTTTCAGAGTCTGTGCAGAATAGGAGCTGGGCTTTTCCCAACAGGCCTTATGGTCCTTTACGTTTTGATAACTTGTGATGCATCCTTAACGTTTACTTAACCTTAAGGTCTAGGTCATAGAGATAAATCAGTAAGTAAGTAAGTTTTTTGAAATCATGGTTAGCTTAAAGGTGGGAAGTATTTTTGTTGCAACTGTCAAGCTTTCTTATTTGTGAAACTTGAGAAGTTGTCGTGTTCTCTTTTCTGAATATTCCTCTGTCTTACAGAAACGGAGAAGCTGAATAAGATGAGTACCCTCTTAGAAAGACTTCACGCAAAGTACAACCAAAACAGGCCTTGGACAGAAACCATGAAGTTAGTCCGTCAAGTCATGGTGAGAATTGTTGGGGTCTCAGCAGGAGGGATTCTCAAGTTTCTTTGGTGTGATTTTGTTGTCGGTTTGTTAGATCTCTTCAAAGTCCTTTGTGTTCTGTTCAAGCCTGGGCTGGTGTGGTTGAGGCAGTTCCTCATCCACAGTGTGAGGGGCAGGGAGTGACATCCGTACCCTTTCTGCATGGCGTGTCTTTCCCTTCATTAATTACAGCCTCCCTCTCTACAGCCCAATTGCCAGGGGGCAGCTGTCAGCTCAGCACCAGGAAAAGGGTCAAACTTGTGCTTTCAGCCGGTGCTGAGAAGCCCAAACCATTCTGTCACTTTGCTGTTTCAGGATGTTGTGTTTTGTAACACAATTTGCTCCCCGTTCGGTGATGTTCAAATCTCGGTGTTGGCTGAGTCAAACACGGGTTTGAAATACTGGTCTCTGGGTAGGGGGAGGGAGGAGCAGGGGACAGGGGGGAGCTGCCTCAAAGGCTTCTCCATGTGTTGTGGTGTTAAAAGTTGACCTGTCTTATTATTTCTTTGTCGTCTCTCATGTAATTCTTAGTTTATACCTATTAAAAAGTTGCTACAGTCTGTTCTTCCAGATGAGCAAGGTGCTTAAAAGAAAATAAATCAATTCCAGGCCTACCTTTGTTACCTGCTTCCCACACGGATACTGTTCTCCTGCAGGAATCAAAATGAGGATGTAATTTTGGGATGAAATCTAATGTGCTTTTAATTACCTAAATAAACCTCCCTTGACTGAACAAAAGTTGTGATGATTCCCTCTTATTGAGTGATACACAAAAAGGGCGTTTTTCTTCTTTCTGACTAAGGAAAAGCGAGTTGTGATGAACTCTGGGGGGCACCAACATCTGGTGAGCTGTTTGGAGACTTTGCAGAAGGCATTAAAAGGTTGGTACCTCCTGTGCATGCACTTTGCGAACTGCTTTAAACAGTGATGTGCTACGGAAAGGCTCCAAAGCGTGAAAAGCCAGCGAGGTTGTTGGTAGCGCATTTCACTGTGTTCCCAGTGCATGTGTGCTCACCTTTGCAGCAGGGCCCTTCTCTGGGTGCCGCTCGGTACCGCTCAGCGTCGCCTGGGTGAATTTTGTTGTAAGTGCCCACACCTGGCTTCAGCTTGTGGAAGAAAATCCCTTCTCTTGCTGCAGTTCTGAGAACGTTGCGGTTTTCTCTCTGCAAGTTGTTCTGCCTGTGTTTCGAGCACAGGTGATGTGTCTTGGTGTGAAGGTGGGAGCAGATGCGGGAGGGAGTGACTGCTTGAGGTGGCTTTTAACGCTGATGTTCTTATTCCTGGGGAAATGTTGAATCGCTTCCCTAAAGCCGTGCTTTTTGCTCTCTCTTTCTAGTCTCGTCTCTGCCTGCCATGACAGACCGCTTGGAGTCTATAGCTAGACAGAATGGGTAGGTCTCCTCCTTTATTTCATGGCAAAGGCTCTTCCCGTTTATCCATACGCATCGTAACCTCACTGCTGGGTCGGTTGGGTTTTTTTGTGTGCATCTCATAGCAATTTTTGTTTTGTTTTGTATGTAAGCCTTGGATCTCACCTTAGTGCGAATGGCACTGAATGTTACATCACTTCAGACATGTTCTATGTGGAAGTCCAGTTAGATCCTACAGGGCTGCTGTGTGATGTCAAGGTGGCTCACCACGGAGAGAACCCTGTGGTACGTATTGCTGACCAAGCTGAGGGTAATGCCTTTGTGCTTTTGGAACTGCCGGTTTTGGCTCCCCGTTGTTTGAGTGGAGGAAATGGATTGTATTTCATGTCCTGCTAGAACTAGAATTACCTTTGCTGCTTGTTCTAAAAGTAAAAAAGCCTCTGTGAGTACTCTGTTCTTGTGGGTTGACCTGATGGATGTAGTGTACGTCTGCAAGGACCATTTTGCTGATGGTCTCTTTTTTTCCTGTGGGTGGTTTTATAACTGGCAACATTATTTGAGGAAGTTACTGCCATCTTTCTGAGAATTCTATTTCTGGGGGAAGGACAGGGAAATTAAGCTAATAAAACTTCTGTGAATGGAAAATACTAAAAAATGGAACGCTGAAAGAAAATGGCTTTACTTCCCTTCAGCTCATGTATGAGGGTTGGAACTTGCTATTTACAGAGGTCCAGCCACTCTCCTGAAAACAGACAACTTTTAATATCTCTATATAAGATCATAGGTTTTCAATGTAGGGCCTCACAATTTTAAAAGTTTATTCAAATTAGTCGTTTTAAGAGGAAAGAGTATTGATTGAATTTGTCCCAGAGGGGTTGACAAGCAGAACCAGAACCGTAGCAATGTGTAGTTGGGAACATTGTGTTTCTCCTGAAAAGCTGATGCTCAGAAATGTTACTCTCCTGATATTTTACAGCTGCTGTGCTGCACAACGGCTGCCATTGCTGCCTTCCACATTTATATGGTTGTATGTTCTTTCCTTTTCAGAGCTGTCCAGAATTGGTGCAACATCTGAGGTGAGCAACAAGAGTTGTTTGTTGCATTTTCTGACAGGCTTCTCTTAGCAGTAGTGATCTTCTGCTATTTTATGTCTGGAAATGCAAAATGCCTCATATCTGTTCCATCCCCACAAAGTCTCTGCTTCTCTGGGGGATTTTCTGTTCAAATTACTTTGATTCTGATGCTGTGCATCGTATCTTGGAAGCCACAGCACAACATTCATCAGAATCATTAAACTGCATCACTTAAGGACATCTTTTATAGCTTTTGTGTAGCAAATGTCTTTCCTTAAATAACTTAGTGTCTGTATTAATAGAACTTTTTAAAACAAAGCTTTATCTGTTATGGATGTGAATACATGTGAACTTCTTCTCCCTCTTCTTTTCAGAGAGAAAAATTTTGATGAATTTTCTAAGCATCTAAGGGGGCTTGTGAACCTGTATAAGCTGCCGGGAGACAAGTAAGTCTAGCATATATTTATTTACATCCACATATATAAAGTTAAATGAATCCACAAGCCTCTAGTTCTGTACTTCAGTTTGCATTGGGTGTGATCCTGCTGAGTCCTTCCCCATGGCTTGTATGTGCACCCAGTGGGTGGGGAGGTTTTAATGTGAAAATGGGAAGAAGGAATGAAAAGTTGTGATTTCTAAGTTGGATCTCATTGCACAGTTCCTTTCCATTGCTCTTATATTGTTTGTTTGTTTGTTTTTCCCTCAGCAAACTTAAAACTAAAATGTACTTAGCTCTGCAGTCCTTGGAGCTGGATCTCTCAAAAATGGCAGGAATGTATTGGTAAGGACATCTGTGTGGTTTGGGGTTTGTTGTTGGTTTGTTTTTCCTTAATAATTCGGCATCATGTGGGCTAATTCTGAACAGGCCAAATATTGTATATCCAGGAGGTATCACATCGGTCTTTACAGCCTTATTGCTAAGAAGTACAGTGCTGAGTCTATAAAGGGCCTGTGGTAGCAGGGGAATTATAGATAAATAGGAAGAATACTCAGACCTGTCTGAGCAATTCCTTTTTAACTGCAGAATTCAACTGAAAGAAAGCTTAAAAGGGGAAAAAAAAAGTTATAACTAGATCTTTCACTGCTGTAGATTCAGTGGGTAAACCACCCATGCTGTAAAGTCGCTTTTGTTTTGCCTATAACAGTATGAAATCTAAGCTTGTTAACTCTGTGTGACTGAGATGTGTGTATCTAAAAAGCTAAAATCTTAGGCTGCCATCAGCACGTGAGTTTGGGCTTCAGGTACGGCTCTGGCTCGTTACAGACCTGTGATCGCCTCTCTTGCAGGCAAGCCACCAACGCAAATCCCCTCGACAAGATTCTTCATGGCAGTGTTGGCTATCTCACCCCCAGGAGCGGAGGTATCTTTGATTAACACTTAAAAAAAAGAAAAGAATAAGAATTTTTTTGTTCAGGGACCCCTTTATGGTCGTTAGTCTCACATTAGCTGATGGCAGCAATGGAAAGCGTTAATCAAACTGAAAGAGGGACAAGGTGGTTGAGTATTTTTAAGTGCCACATGATCCAAAAAGTTTGGGTACAAAGCCACACACAGTAATTTTATGGCAGACGGCCACGTCTGTGTCTTTAGCAGCAGAGAACGATTCTTTCAAGAGTTTCACCAGCAGCTCTGCACCGGGTGTGCTGTGCTACAGTGCAAATATTGTGTGGGTACAGGGGCTAGTAACGATCGCACTAATTTGTATCATGAATGCCTATTCAGAAGCTTCTCTCCTGCAGGTCTCCTGATGAATCTCAAGTATTATGTCTCGCCCTATGATTTGTTTGAAGATGGCACCGGAGCCCCTGTTATTTTGCACGAGAACAATGGTAGGTCGGCTTTTGAAGCCAGTGTGGAGCACTAGTGCTTGAAGGAGAGAAGAAAGCAGGATTCCAACAGTCTGGTTCCCCTCTGCTGTCACCTTGTAATACAGGAAAATCCTAGTTTGACTTAGGGAGGGTTTAATAACCCCGTGTGTAAACGCTGGCTCAGTTGACCATCTTCTCCAGCCCAGTGGCTACTCTGGAGTTTGGACTGGACTGGTACCAAGGGTGACAGTCTGCAGACAGAGCCTTTTTCCTTTGGGTGAATTTCATCGTTAATGTGGGGTTTATTTTATTGTGGGAATACTTGCATCGTTGCTTTTTTACTGGAAGATTATTTTTTACGCGTGTGCGTGAACATCTGTCTCTTGCTAAAATGGCAAAACCGAGTACCAGTTAAAATCGAGGCTGGTCTCCGGAAAGGAGAGGGTGAAATTATCCAAAATCATTGTTTGTTTTGCTTTGTAAAGAGCAGACTCTGAACGGATTTGGAATGTGTTTTAAGAATTACACAATTGGTCTACCTTGCAAGAGAAAACTAGAGCATTAGGTAGCGTAACTAGTTTGGCTGGAGTCCATTTAGTGATAAAGGTGAACACTGCAAACTCTGCCTTGTGGAGGAAGTAAGATATTTCCACCAGGGTGATATTTAATTCGTAAAGCTTGCATTGGTGTTTTTCATCAGTTTATATTGTTGGGTTTTTTTTTTTTTATTGTTTCCTCTTGCAGTTCCTCGGTCTTTGGGGATGAACGTGTCGGTAACCATTGAGGGAACCATGACCATGTACAAACTTCCAATTGCACCACTGATTATGGGCTCTCACCCAGTCGACAGCAAAGGGTAAGCGAAGGACGCGTCTGCCGGGCCTTTCCCGGCGTCCTGGTTTGGATTCACATTCAATGTTTGGTTGAAGTCAGAGCGGGGTGATGACTGCATGATGTCATAGATTTATATAAAGCACTTACGTGCTATCTTTAAGCCAAGAAATACGTATTTCAGGCACGTGACGTGCTTTTGAGGAGTGTCTTAATTTGGAAGAAGGTGTAACAATCTGCTGGTATTTGAGCAAATCCTAAATTGGGGGTCTGGTCCTCAGGGCAGAAGCCAGAATCATGTCCCGCATCTAATAAGATCTTTTGTTAACCCAATATTTCAGAACTCCGTCCTTCTCGTCGATCACCAGTGCCAACAGCGTGGATTTACCGGCTTGTTTCTTCCTGAAGTTCCCACGTCCCATTCCAGTGTCTCGCGCTTTCATTCAGAAGCTCCAGGGCTGCACAGGTGGGTTGCAGATCTGTCAGACGAGACCCTCCGTAGGTTTCTGTTAATGAACTGCTGCTAATTTTTAAAGTGTGCCTGAAAAGTTGCTCGGGGTTTTGTGCTGTTTTCAGTAAAACTCGGGTAAAGTTCCTTTACTGGGTGGTAGCGCCTTCTCTGGCCCGTCATCTCTTTCTGGCTCCCTGGTGCCATCGTTCTGTGCCATCTTCCGTCCCCAGGTATTCCCTTGTTCGACACCCCACCGACGTTTGTGCCCTTGTATGAATTGATCACCCAGTTTGAATTATCCAAGGAGGCCGATCCTCTACCCTTAAACCACAACATGCGCTTCTATGCAGTAAGTATGTCCTTACAACCAGGGTGTTGCGCTCGTAGATGAGCACTTTGGGGGTTTTCATCCGTTTCAGGTGTCTTTCAAGTAGGATAAAGGAAATTGGTGCAGCATTTATTCATATACCCTATGAAACTGTTTTAGTGGGGACAGTGAGTGGTGTTTGGCAGCACCACTTCTGAGAAGCTCAAGTTGTGTTTTGCTTGTTCAGATTGGAAGCAAAATGTCTTCATTGTTTGTCATTTTCAGCCAGGAAGGTGGCTCGGTGTCACCTGGATCTGGGGCCTGCTCTTTCCTTCCTAGACATCTGTTGTTGCCTTGTACCCGGCAGTAGTTGGAGTAAAGCAGAAATTGTTTGTCAGGCTCTTCCAGGACAGCAGCACTGTTACTTTCTGAACAAAGATGCTCCTCTCCCAGATGGAAGAAGCCTTCAAGGAACTCTGATCAGTAAAATCGCCTTCCAGCACCCGGGGCGGGTTCCTCTCATCCTCAATCTGATCCGACATCAGGTGGCCTACAACACCCTGATCGGCAGCTGCGTGAAGAGAACAGTTCTAAAAGAAGGTGGGTACCGCATCAAGTGCAATATAACGTGTGGGTAGTAGGAAACCCCGGGTGATTTTTCCCAGGTGTAGAAATAAGAAACAAGGCTCACACTGCTTTCCTTTTCCCCTTCTTTTTCTTATCTCTGTGGGTATTGAGCTGGTGCCTCTGGTTCTTCCCCTCTGTTCCCTAATTGAACAGTTCCCATGTCTTTCAGATTCTCCTGGGATCCTGCAGTTTGAAGTTTGTCCTCTCTCTGACTCCTGTTTTAGTGTGTCCTTTCAGCATCCCGTGAATGACTCCCTGGTGTGTGGTAAGTGGACTGGGTAAAAACATGAGCACGTTTATGGGAAGGAAGGCAGGGCGGGCGGCTTTCCTCCACTGCAGCCGGGATCTTGATCTCTTCCAAACGCCTTCTCTCTTCCAGTGGTAATGGACGTGCAAGACTCCACTCACGTGAACTGTAAGCTGTACAAAGGGCTGTCCGATGCTCTTATCTGTACAGACGATTTCATTGCCAAAGTTGTTCAAAGGTAAGCTGAATTTTTTCCGTGCTGCCTTCCACTCCAAGTTATACAGATGATCTCTGTATCTGTCTCATATTTCTCCTGGTGGTTTTGAAGCCGTTCTGTCTGAGGGTGAGTTTTGGTAGCGGTTCTTTGGAAGAGAGGAAACCTTGGAGCCCTATTGGAAATTCCATTCCAGCCACTTATTTTTGGGTGTGTATCTGAGGTGCCTTCTCCTGTAGTTGGTTCCTTTCTAAGTCTTGTGAACTTGTGACAAACTCCGCTCCGGTTTGTCATCAATCATCAAGGTTCCTCCATCCCAGCCACCATTCGGAACACAGCAGAACATTACCAGTGCATGCCACAGACCTCTTCAGTGACAATAGCTAGATTTTTTTCTTTCAGAACATTATAGGCTCGTCGTCCTTGAATAGAATGTCTCATTGTCATTGATTTTTACAGGGTTGCAGGAAATGAGGTTTGCCCAGCTCAGATAAAGGTGTCTTCTGGCAGAATCAGAATAACAACCCAGATTGCACCCTGTGCTTTAACTGCAAGATTATGATCTGTCAGCTCTTAGTTATTAGTTAATTGATTAATTCTCCCTTTGTGATCGCAGGGCAATGCATAAAGGCAGAGTTGTCTCACGGCTGGATAAGCCTGATGGGATGAGTGTAAATACAAGCAGAGCAGCAGGGTGTTACAGTGCCTGGACCCACTGCTCTCTTGTTCCCAAGAGCCTCACTGCTTGTTTTGTGTCGGGTGGAGTTAAAACGTCTTCATTGAGTGTTGCTGCCGGGCAGCAAAATCACAGAATCACAGAATGATATGGAGTTGGAAGGGACCTCTGGAGATCATATAGTCCAACCCCCTGCCAGAGCAGGTCCACCCAGAGCAGGTCCCACAGGAACATGTCCAGGCAGGGTTTGAATGTCTCCAGAGAAGGAGACTCCACCACCTCCCTGGGCAGCCTCTTCCAGGGCTCTGCCACCCTCACAGGAAAGAAATTCCTCCTCAGATGCCCGCTAACCCCTTTGTCTCGTGTCCCGCAGGTGCATGTCCATCCCCGTCACCATGAGAGCAATTCGTAGAAAAGCAGAAACCATTCAAGCCGACACACCAGCCTTGTCCCTCATTGCAGAGACAGTAGAAGACATGGTGAAGAAAAACCTCCCCCCAGCCAGCAGCCCAGGGTATGGCATGACCACAGGCAGCAACCCAATGAGTGGTACCACTACCCCAACCAACACTTTTCCTGGGGGGCCCATCACTACTTTGTTTAACATGAGCATAAGCATGAAAGAGAGGCATGACTCGGTGGGCCATGGGGAGGACTTCAGCAAAGTATCTCAGAACCCTATTCTCACTAGTTTGTTGCAGATCACAGGGAATGTGGGCTCTACCATTGGCTCAAGTCCAACCCCTCCCCACCACACACCACCACCAGTATCCTCACCAGCAAGCAACACCAAGAACCACCCCATGCTCATGAACCTTCTTAAAGAGAATCCCCCTCAGGATTTCTCCACTCTGTACGGGAGCAGCCCTCTCGAAAGGCAAAACTCTTCCTCGGGCTCCCCCAGAATGGAAATGGGCCCTGGGGGGAATAAACAAAAGAAAAAAAAATCCCGCATGCCGGCCGACAAGCCCAAACATCAGACTGAGGATGATTTCCAGAGGGAGCTCTTTTCAATGGATGTTGACTCCCAGAATCCCATTTTTGATGTCAACATGACGGCAGATACCCTGGACACCCCTCACATTACTCCAGCTCCCAGCCAGTGCAGCACTCCTCCTACTACATACCCCCAGCCTATACCTCACTCGCAGCCCAGTATTCAGAGAATGGTTCGACTCTCTAGTTCGGACAGCATCGGTGCCGATGTTACCGATATCCTTTCGGATATAGCAGAGGAGGCTTCCAAGCTCCCCACCGCTAACGAGGACTGTCCGCCCATTGGGACTCCAGTGAGAGACTCTTCTAGTTCAGGACATTCACAAAGTGCCCTCTTTGACCCAGATGTTTTTCAGACGAACAATAGCGAGAACCCCTACACAGACCCAGCAGACCTGATAGCAGACGCTGCTGTGAGCCCCAACAGCGATTCTTCCAACCATTTTTTTCCCGACGGAGTAGATTTCAATCCTGACTTGCTGAACAGTCAGAGTCAGAGCGGCTTTGGGGAGGAGTACTTTGACGAGAGTAGTCAGAGCGGAGACACTGACGATTTCAAGGGCTACGCGTCCCAGGCTCTGTCTACTTTGGGGGTGCAAGTCTTGGGGGCTGATGGGGGGGAAAATAAATTTAAGGGGAGCAATCAGTCCGATACGGTAGATTTTAGTATTATTGCAGCTGCAAGCAAAGCCCTGGGGTCCTCTGACATCATGGAGCATCACAGTGGAGGTCAGAGCCCTTTGCTGAATACAGGGGATTTAGGAAAAGAGAAGTCTCAGAAACGGGCAAAGGAAGGGAATGGCTCTGGCGGTAACATGGCAGGTCCCGGGATGGACGGGAAGCCGGGGAAGCGCAGCCGGACGCCGTCCAGTGACGGTAAAAGTAAAGAGAAACTTCCAAAGCGGAAAAAGCAGGAGACAGATGGGAAATCGCCGTCTCACAGTTCATCAAACAGGCCTTTCACGCCACCAGCCAGCACAGGTGGGTCCAAATCTCCGGGGAGTTCGGGCAGATCTCAGACCCCTCCCGGTGTAGCTACTCCTCCTATTCCAAAAATAACCATCCAGATCCCAAAAGGAACAGTGACTGTTGGCAAACCGTCTTCACACGGCCAGTATACAAGTAGTGGCTCCGTCACCTCCTCCAGCAGCAAAAGCCATCATAGCCATTCTTCCTCCTCCTCCTCTTCTTCCTCCTCTTCGACCTCAGGCAAAATTAAAAGCAGCAAATCAGAAGGGTCTTCTGGCTCAAAGATGAGCAGCAGCCTCTACTCAAGCCAAGGGGGCTCGAGTTCAGGTCAGTCCAAAAGCTCGGCTCAGTCGGTGGGAAAGCCTGGATCCTCCCCCATCACCAAACACGGCCTCAGCAGCGGCTCCGGAGGTACCAAGATGAAACCCCAAGGAAAACCGTCGTCGCTTATGAACCCTTCCATGAGTAAACCAAACATCTCTCCATCTCATTCTAGACCCTCAGGGGGTTCTGACAAGCTTGCTTCTCCCATGAAACCCGTCCCAGGTACTCCCCCGTCATCTAAAGCCAAGTCACCCATCAGTTCAGGTTCCGGAGGCTCCCATATGTCTGGGACCGGATCAAGCTCAAGTATGAAATCGTCTTCAGGAATGGGATCCTCTGGGTCTATGTCACAGAAACCACCTCCTTCATCCAATTCTTCGACGGCGTCTTCATCTTCCTTTTCGTCTAGTGGGTCTTCCATGTCTTCATCCCAGAACCAGCATGGAAGTTCCAAAGGCAAGTCTCCGAGCAGAAACAAGAAGCCATCTCTGACTGCGGTCATCGACAAACTGAAACACGGGGTTGTCACTAGCGGGCCTGGTGGAGATGACCCCATGGATGGACAGATGGGGCCAAGTTCCAATTCCTCAAGCCATACAATGTCCTCCAAACACAACATGTCTGGAGGTGAGTTCCAGGGCAAACGGGAGAAGAGTGACAAAGAGAAATCTAAAGTGTCTGTTTCTGGAGGATCTGTTGACTCTTCCAAGAAGACTTCGGATTCCAAAAATGTTGGAAGCACTGGAGTAGCCAAAATCATCATCAGCAAACACGATGGTGGCTCCCCCAGCATCAAAGCCAAAGTAACCTTGCAGAAACCCGGGGAAGGAGGTGGGGACAGCCTGCGGCCTCAGATGGCTTCTTCCAAAAGCTACGGGTCCCCTCTCATCAGCGGATCCACCCCAAAACACGAGCGCTGCTCTCCCAGCCACAGTAAGTCCCCGGCGTACACTCCCCAAAACATAGACAGCGAGAGCGAGTCGGGCTCTTCCATAGCAGAGAAGTCCTACCAGAACAGCCCCAGCTCTGACGACGGCATCAGGCCTCTGCCGGAATACAGCTCAGAAAAACACAAGAAGCACAAAAAGGAGAAGAAAAAAGTGAAAGACAAAGACCGGGACAGAGATCGGGATCGGGATAAAGACAGAGACAAGAAGAAATCTCACGGCATGAAGCCGGAGAGCTGGTCCAAGTCCCCCATTTCTGCCGAGCAGTCTCTCTCCATGGCCAGCAGCGCCATCCTCTCGGCGGAGCGACCGGCCCGGGCCAGCCCCGAGTTTCTCATCGGGGAAGAAGATGACGATCTCATGGATGTTGCTCTAATTGGCAATTAATTTTCCTGGTCTCTTGGGGAGCTGAGCCGGACATGGGACCTGTGGGTTCTCAAGATCGGGAGGAAGGAACCGTTCATTGCGAACCTGCCACGCTCATCTTTGCGGGGTGTGTTTGAAAAGGACAAAAAAAAAAACAAATAGTATTTCCAAGGATCTCCAAAGTCTGACCAGAAGGTGTGAGTGCCAGCAGCTCCATCGGCAGAGCAGGTTCCCCGCTGTGGCCTTCATCCCGCGGACGCTTACACTTGTTCTTAATTTATAAGTATTAATCGCCCCGTCAGAGTTCCTGGGGATGGAGCTGCGTGTGTGGAAGTGCGGGAGCAGCCCCCAGCGCGGTGCAAACAGGAGGCGGCGATTCTGGGAGAGCCTGAGTTCCTCTGCCCCCCCCCACCCCCCAACCCGTCCC
>JAOXNO010000012.1:5132059-5151206 GCA_028565335.1 Limnodromus scolopaceus
TGCCCGTTCCCTCTTGTCCTGTCCCTGGGCACCACTGAAAAAAGCCTGGCCCCATCCTCCTGACACCCACCCTTTAACTATTTATAGGCGTTGATCAGATCGCCCCAGTCTTCTCTTCTCTAGACTAAAAAGACACAAGTCCCACAGCCCTTCCTCATAAGAGAGATTTTCTAGGCCCCTAAAAAGAAGAGCAAAGAGGAGAGGAGAGAGGCACTTTGGCAGAGTTCACATCTGAGTTTCTCTTCATGGTCACAGCTCATCTCCCAACCATCAGCTGATGGTGTTTTAAACTTAGGCTCTCTCCCTCCCACACTGGTTTATTTTGCTCCCTTTCACATGTTTTTGCCTTTTTTTTTTTTCCCTCCCCCCATGCAACGTTAGACTCTTCCACCTCCTCGCACGAGCAGGTGACACACGCAGCCCGGTCGGAGGGCTGGGCTGGAGCGGTGGGATAATTGATCTCGCTTCCTTTCCAACCCCCCCAGCTGGGTTCTGTTGACTGAAACTGTCAGCCTTTACCGCTGGATACGGTGCCATCAGCTGCTGCGTAAGGGGTGGTGCGAACGCTCTAAACGGAAGATTTTAATTCTCGGAAAGGTGGGGGGTCCAACAATCTCCATCTGCTGCTCGAAGCCAGAAGCCGGCGTGGTGTAGGATCCCGAGGTGGGCAGAAGTGGGATGAATCCCGGCACGGGAGCCCCCACGGAGGGAATGAGCAACACTTAGCCCTCAGCCTCTCCTTTTCCACTCGCTGGCTTTTTCCTCGAGCGCTCGGCTGTCCTCCGTCTGTCCTGTTCGCAGAGACAGGCTCCAGAGGATTGATCTTCACGGCCTCTACCTCTGAGCACTTGATGTTTGATGCATTTATCTGCACGCAGCCGAGAAGGGACAATGTGTCCCTGTTTTGCAGCAAGAGAGGAGACAGGGAGTTGAGGTGGAGGTGGTCACACGGGAAGGCCATGGCCATCCACGAGATGCCACCTTTGTTCTGAGGCTGATGTGAGAGTTCACTTAAAAGCGGGTCAGCTCAGTGAGATCGATGCCTTGTAATGAGTTCTTTTAAGCATGAAGTGATTTTTTAAATTTTATTTTTATTAATAAGAAGTCAAACCTTCACAAAGACAGCGTTGTGTATGTTTCAGGACCGAGTTTCCCCTTTCCCCGCAGACTCTGGGGCTCTGTCACGGCTTCTGATGGGTCTTTGTTTCTGTCCGCAGCGACGGCCCCATCGCTGGCCTGCCATGAAATTCCGAAATCACACCAACCACGCCACGTACTCGGAGGTGGAGCCGGCCAGCCAGGAGAAGGAGGGCTTCGTGGAAGCAGAACAGTGCTGAGCGCTTCTCCCCCCACGTCTCGAGCCTCCCGCGTCTCAACTGTTGGAGTCTTCTCTTATTCTATTGCAAAGTCTTTCCCCTCTTGGAAAAGAAAGAGCAAGTAGAGGAAAAAGACCCAATGGAGCAATTACGAAGAAGGAGTCGGGGTGATGGGAGGCTGGGACTCACCTGGATTCCGCAGGGGACAGCAGAGCCTGCAGCGGTGACGGTCAGGGGTGACATCAGACTCTGCTGGCAGCCCGGCACCGAAGCCCTGGAAGTGGCAGGAGAAAGGAGCGCAGTCAAAGTTTTGGTTTGGCCTGGCTTTTTTGTGTTGTGGTTGGGTTTCCCCCCCTCCCTGTGTGGGGCTGACCTCTTCCCTCCTCCACCAGGAGTCAACAGGGGCGGCAAAGTGGGGGAAAATCTGGGGATGGGCAAAATACACAGTTTCCTCAAGCAGCAGGCTCTTGGGGACAGCAGAACGGTAGATTTTTGCGGGACACTGGTTCTGCCTGCACTCAGGAGAGTCGGGCTGGTTCTCTCGTCCCCTCTGCAGGGACAGGCTGGTGGAAGGTGCTGGTGGTGGCCCAGGAGAGGTGGGGTTGGCTCTCCAGGACTCCCATCCCCTCTCCTGTCCCCGCTTTCCCAGCTCTGTCTCTTTCTCCGCTCTCCCCTTCGCCTTCTTTTAATTTTGTCTTCGTGGCTGAGAAGCCTCTTGCCCTTGTCTTTTCATCCTGCCATTGGTCTTCCACCACCCATGGCTTCAACTCCCTGCCCTCCCCTCCCTGCAAAGCAGCAGCTTCCACCCCCTGCTCCAGAGAAAGGGAAATTTCATTTATTTTAAGGGCAAAACCCCGCGGAGGATTCACCTTCAGGATGTTTGCGAGCCAACGGCTCTGATGCACTTTTTGGCATCTAATTACTTTGCTAAATTACAAACCACAACCCCAAAGACAGAGACAGAGTGTGAAAAAAAAATAATCTTAGATTCTTTCAAAATACGTCCTTGTGGCATGGCCACTACTCCAGCAGGAACAGAGGAGGTTTTGATGGATGAGGATGGGGACAGAGCACTAACGTGGCCTCCCACGGGCTAAATCCTGAAGTAAATCCAAGCTTATTCATGGGCATTTCACATAAATAAGGAGTGAAGGCATACATGCCTTGATACCATTAAAAGAAAATCTAAAAATCACCTTGTTAACATCATGGTTTTTAAAGCCCACTCAAGTCAGTGGAATTTTTTCTATTTTTTAAAATTATATTATGTCTGTGATAGGCCCCTGGTCTGGATTTGTAGGTACACCGGGATTCCAGACTCTGACCCTAAGGGCTTCGACACTCAACCTTCTCAGGGTTTTCTACTCTTTCTGTGCAATCAGAATTCACAACTGAGCTGCAGAAACACTCTACCCCACTGCCACAGACACCAGCCACAGGATCAGGCCCTAAACTGGGGAAAGATTGTATAAAAAAAACTGAAAGAGAGAGTGTCCAAAGTCTAGTATAAGGTAAAGTTTTATTTCCCCCACCAAAAATGGTGTTGGTTGTGTGGGGCTTTTTTTCCCCCCCTTTTTTTTTCCTTTAATTTTCTCTTGATCCTCAGTTATTTATTCTGATAATCATGTTTCGTGCATATTTTATCTACTGGCTGGTTCAGCTGTCACTGGTGGTGATTACTGCCAAAGGCAGGGTCTGTCTAATTAATGTTTTCCTTCTCATCTGCTGAATTTATATAGCCATTAAACATAAATATGGATGCTTTGTGGCATTTAGACCCCAGATTATACTTTCTCACACATAGCCACTAGGGAGACTTTTGCTGCATCTCATTATGGCATAAAGGCACCAAAATGCTCAAACAGGGTAAGTCAGACTGAATCATGCCAAGTCCTTATGGCCCAGACAGTCTCTCTTTAGACATATGTTGAAGACAAACTTTATTCCCAAATAAAGCTTTCAACTGGAAGGTTGGGGTTTTTTTCCCCCCCGTTTCCTTGAAGTAGAAAGAATTCAAAGGGATGCTGTTGTCTAGTTTTTGCCCAGGACCTGGTCTCCTTTGAAATGGTTATGAGCTGGGAAGGAATTTTCTCTTGATTTAACTCTTTTCAAATAACGGCCTTGTTTTTACCGGTTTTGTGAACATACATAGCCAAAACCAGCCAGACTTGGGTACTCCTCTTCCCCTGCAGCCCCTAGAACTGCTTAGGTAACATCCAGCAGTTCTGAAATGCTGCGAATTTAAAAGAAAACAGATTTTTCAATAGACTGCGATTGAGCTGTATAAATCACTGCGGTGTTACTGCAGCCAGGATCTTGGAAGGATTCAGAAGAGGATCAGATACTCAGGTGGAGGATAACACCACCCACGTGCCGTAGCACAGAAACGGCTGAAATACATAAAATACCTGCACTTCAGGGGAGATGCCAAGTTCTGAGTGCCTGGAGTAAAAAAAGGCTTCTTTTTTTTTTTTTCTATTTTTCCTTTAAGGAAAGAAACAAATCAAACCAGGCTATTTTGTAGCTCTGTAACAGATGTTTGGTCTGTCTTCTCCCGAGGAATAGGGTTTGGGTTTGTCAGGTAGAGCGTTAACAGCTCCAATCCGTCACCTCCAAGACCTTGTGGTAGAGGAGATGGAGAAGTCACTGCCCATAGTCACATCTGTGCTCTGAGCTGAAGGTCTGGATTCAACCAGCAGCTCCCACTGGAGAAGCAATACGCTTAGATGCTGTGTCTTGAGGAGGAGAATAAAAATAAGTATTCAGTCCTACCTTTCGCCATGAGGTCTCGCTCTGGACCCTTGAAGTTCACACCTGGGAAGCTCGTGAGTCAGCAGGGAGCAATCTTTTGTAGTGGAAGAGAAGAGGTTGTCTATTAAATTCCAGAAAGCCCAACGGTAACGTTGCCGTTGCTAGAAGAAAGAGAAAAATGTCTTTACCATCAACAAGTACCACTCAAATGAAGAGAACAGGAGAGTCTGGCCTCAGGTATAATGCTGGCTGCACCGAGTCAAAGGCATCAGGATCAATCCTCTGTTCCTGGGTGACTCTTGACTGCAAGATGCCGGTTAATCTTGTGAGTCTCGAGTGCTGGAGCAAGAACGTGACGATGATGACTCTGACATAAAAACCGTTTATTTTTGCTTTCATTCTGTGGCTTCTCGAGCCACATCCTGAGGTTTTCCTCTAGATCCTGATGAACCCAGCGTTGGGGCTCCCTTCAGAGCAGACCGTGTAATGTCTGTGTATATCAACCTGTATATTTTATAGCTATAAAAGGGGCTGGGGCTCTTGGCTGTGCTCAGGCCCTGGCTCAGCTGGTTAAAAGAGGATGCGAAACACAAACAACGGCTCTGGCTCCTCATTTGTCTTTCCAAGCCCCGTTGGTGGCAACTGCCGAGCGTGTGGCTCTGTCATCAGGTAGAAAACGTCATCAGGAACCTGCTTCTTGGCTATCCATCCGTGTCCTGCAGGTGGGAAATCACAGCGCAGGGTTTATCAGAGACCAACGCGAGGTCGGTTCTGCTCCTACGGGAGTTGGGGGCTAACCCCCACCCCCCATTTTCGACATCAGTGGGAGCAGGACCCACATTAAAAAATATTCTCTTTATATAACTAAAGGCCTACTTTCCACATACTTGAATTTACAGCACAGTTGGACTATTTTGGGGGACTAAAGGCACTTTAACTGTCTTTTAATGCAATGTATTTACTATGGATTATCTGCATGGAATACAGTCTTAATATTAAAAAAAAATAAAATCTTCCTTTTGGACTGCTTTGTTTTCAAAATAAAACATGCAAAGGATTATTTGTCATTTTATGTGAAATTCTAAGGAAGATGGGAATTATCTTCATCTTGTATTCTTTTAATTGACACTATAAGAATACAAGGACTTTTTTTTTTAAAGACATCATTTTCTGTCTTAGTAATAACACATCATATCAGGAGGTGTTCCCAGGACATATCAAGGATAAAAACTGATGTAATTGAGGTTTGAATCAAGACTATAATTTTCTTCTAATTACCCTGCTGCCCTTCTGAAGGGAATGTCACCATTTTTTGTACCTCCTTCCAATGGCTATGACCACATTGCATTATTGGAAAAAGAAGTAATATATCAGTTGCTTTTCATTCTCCCTTTCACCTTCCCAAGCCCCTCACACCCTGGTTCATCCCCTTTTCCCAGGAGTCTTTTCCAGGTTGGGAGAAGCCGTGCTAACACAATGCAAGCAGCCGTAAATTAATTTAAACATGATAACAGAATTCTACTCTCCCAATGCCTTGTTCTATTTTTCTGAGCAGAGATGTAAGATACATATAATTAGAATATATATATTCTCTCTATTTTTATGTATATACACACACACACACACAAAAAAAAAGCAAATACTTTATAATATATAAATATACAAGAAAGTCAGCTCCTCTGAACAAATAGTTTTCATACTAAACAACAGCCCAGGAATAGGGGGGGGAACTACTTCAGCCATTATGCAAATAAACAAGGGTTTACACCCTGGAAATGCAACTGCAGCCTCAGGTACGACAGCACGGCAGACCATAATTAATAGCAGTGCCAGCAAGCGGGGAGCAGATTGCTACAAAAGGGCCTGTGGGTGGGAGAATAAAGTCTCAAATAGCTGCACGGCTCTGAATCTGCCTTTTACAAGTGCTGTGGAATTAAGCTTTGGTTATGACTGGGAGCAGGGAATTAAGGCTCCTGAAGTCCTTGCCTGGTTGTATATGAAATGTCTTTATGCCTTGGGTTGCCTTACCTAGAAAGGAAGGATGGGAATAATTTTCTTTCCCACAAACAAACTGTAAATGTGCTAATATTTGTAAAATGCTTACAGGTGCTCAAGGAAAAGGTGTTTTGAGGGGGGGAGTGGAATTACTTGCTGCGGTGACTGCAAGCATCATACACATGTCCATCTCAGAAGCTGGGTCTTTTTTTTCAACTCTAACACTCACTAAAAGAATTCAGAAATCTTCTCATGTCAGCTTTAGAGACGAGGACCAGGCGCTGCTGTGAATCAATCTGTCTGACTAGAGCACACAGATCCCCTTTCGCCACGGCTGGGGCAGGGGCAGCAGCACTCACCCAAAACTTGGCTCCTGCAAATCCTGGAACAGCTTTGAGAGAAGCCATGAAACTCATTATCATGCTGGGGTTTTTTATTGTCTTCGTGAGACAATTTTAATAGTTTGCCTAAAATACATTTCTGTGAGAAACAATTTTTTTTTGCGGGTGTTGCATTAAGCAAAGGGAAATGTATTTTCAAACACTCTCTTCTCTGTCGGACACACCAGTTTTTTGCCTTCGGGGCTGCTCAACCACCTCTCCCAGGAGTCTGCATCCACCTCTCCATCCCCGTGGCTCCACAGAGATTGAGCCGCTGCCTTAAACACCCAAAAAACCTGCAGCCGAACCCGCTGCTCGCCAGGACAAAATTCAACTGGGACTAGTGGTATTTCAGGCAGATATTTCCACAGAAAACTCACAGCACCCCTCTTTTCTTTTCAGCCCTTAATCAGACTGAATTAGAAAATGACTGATCCAAAGGCGATGCTAAAATCGCAGCAATGATGCAGCCACCAACCCCTGCAGATGCACCTCCCGCCCTGCACGCTGCTGCCGGACGGGTTTCAAACGGCTCAAACGACATTTCTGCCCCCAGAAATTAAGAAATGACTCTCTGGAGCTCTGAGCTGCTCTCCCGAATGGCAGAGAGGGGGAGATTAGACGGTGGGATCCTGCAGCGTGATAATTATCGGCGCAGCTCCCAAAAAAGGCTCGACTCAGGCCAAATCTAAGGCAGCAGAAAACACCTGCACGTTTCCATCCAGCTGCCAGGAGAGGATCTCAGCAACAGCCTCCATCTCCTCCCACAATTTCATTACAAAAGGAGGAGGAGGAAGAGCCCGTGAGCCCAATTCACAGACTGAAAATTTTCCAAAGGCTGGAGTTTTCTTTTCCTTTCCTTTTCCTTTTTTACACAACAAATCCTGAATGTTGAGCAAGTAGGCCAGAACAGGCAGCAATTTTGCTTTTTTGCAGGAAAATTGAGCTAAATTTTATTGATTCCCTCCTCAATTTGAACTAAAATTATAAAAACAGACAGGTGGTTTTGGTACTTTTTAAAAAATCTGCCAAAAGCTGCAGCGTGTGCTGGCAGAATGCAAGTGAAGCCCTTTTCCTCTCTGCATAAAACACAGAACTAATAAAATTTCAGGATTGCTGTGATAAAGAAAAAAAAAATAAGAAAGGCTTTTATATTTGTTTTCTTTTTGAAGTACTGAAAAGAGGTTTGCTATTCTTTTAGGAATAATAGTGGGTTTCATGGTCTGTGACAAGCCGCACGCAAGTACCTACTGGCTTCCTGGTGCCTGCTCATGAGGGTTATATCCACGACTCCGCTTTGCTGCAGCAGGATTTTTCACTCCACCAGCCTCCAGACCTAGAGAAAAATAAGAAAAAAGAAAAGCCAGGGTGAGAATGTCTGAACTCCTCACCCTCTCTTGCTGGCGGAGGTGAGGGTGACGTGCCAGGCCTGACTGTCCACAAAAAAAAATATGAAGATTTATGATTCTCCTGCTGTCGGCAAAGCCGGTGAGCGATGCCTGGAGGCATCCGACAGCGAGAGATGTGTGAGTTTGTATATGAATCTCCAAAAAACAGCTTGTGCCATGAGCTTTGGCACTGGGAACCCGGGACTGCTCAACGCCCAAAGCATGACAGAAGCTTGAAGCAATCATCAGGTTAATTTATTTAATATTTATGCTGTTCCTTGTTACTGCACATCCTTGATACCTCCACACCTCTGCTGCAGGTTATCGTCCCTCCCCAGGCAGGACACCTGAGCTCCTGTGGCAATGCTGCTCCACAGCTTCAAAGAGAATTCACCTATGGAAATATATAAATCCCTAAGGAAACAAGGTTTTTCTTGGCGTTTCTTCCAAGAAATAAGGGGGCCTAGCAACATCCTCAGCCTGAGAAATCCGGTAAGACCATAACGCAGAGTGGTATTGGCTGCAGTAACTTGCTACCCGTTACGAAGCTTCCCGTGGCTCGAACGGGTAATTATCCCCGTGCTGTGCTGACAGGTTCCCATCTGTTTGGGGCTGAGTGTCGCATCTTAAAAAGGAGCAGAAAGGAAGAGCACCAGTTCCATACACTCTGACAGGTTCGCTCGGCTCTTCAGAAAACCAGAGGAGCTGGATTTGAGGTGCTAATGAATCCTTAGCAATCCACTTCTTATTTTTCTGCTGGTCTCTTTATTTCTCGGCAAAACTGGAAGATGGAGAAAAAAAAAAAAGGAATATTTATAAGGAAGGAGCAAGCTGGAAAAACCTAGAGGCCAGATCTTCAGCAAGGGTTTGGCAACTGCAGAGGAACGATTGATGTGAGGGAAACCCTTAATATCTGATGGAGGATGAACAACGTGCTCAGGGCACAAACCTGCGCCCCCTCTGCATCCATCCATCTACCCATCCTGCCCCACATGCCCCAAACCAAGGCACTTGTGATCCTAAAAGGAATGAGGACATCTGGAAATCAAACCGTTGCCGAGGCCTGGGCTGGGACATGGGATGTACATACTCTGTGCCCTTTCTCAGCCCCATGCCATTCCCCAGCCCTGAAATAAAAGCCCTTCCCTGGCAAAACCAGACATGGTTTGTCCGGGCAGGACAGACTGTGAAGCCCATTCCCCGGCCCTGGGGGAACCTCCGGAGGCTCCTCCACTTCCCTACCCCGATGCGCAAAACTTCCTCGCTTTTCCACTGAGGTATCCCCATCAAACCGCTCCAATTTCCTATTCCCACCTAGTTCTACATGTAAATACAGGTGCTGCTCCTGTCACAGGGCTCCCCTATGTCCTTCCTGAAAATCATGCATATGATAAATGAAATATTGACTTTAAAAAGTGCTGGTTTTACAGCCCAAAAGATTTACATCTTGCGTACACGGCCGTTGCAGAGGAATTTAATGACATCCTGAAACGTGGCTTGGGTGCTACCTCCTGGCTTCCCTGGGGTGTCCCGATTCCGATGCCCAACGTTCTTGGGCTCTTTGGAAAAATCTCACTATTGACCGTCTTGCCCTCTAAGCCCGAGGGGTTTGAAAAGCTGCCTCCATCGCAGCTTGTCATGGAGCATCGCTCTTGTCATTTAACTGTTGCTGCTGACAGCAGCAGAGCACCAGAGACACCCCGGGTATTTTTACCCCAGTTACATAAAGCTGCTCACACGTTGGGTGTAGGCAGGGCAAAGATAAATCGGGTACACAAGACGAGGCCACTCCTGCATAGAATAAGTAGTTAGCGCTCCAGCACCACCATCACCATCGCTTAGAACGACTCAATTGTACTTTTTTTCCTTAATTAGCCTTCATCCCGTCATCTCAAAGCAGTTTACAAACATTGGCTAATTTACAGATCCTCAAATGAAAAAACAAGCCCATGACTCATTCAACCCATTTAAAGCAAACACGAGATAATACGTTTAACCACACAACGCAATTAAATTGCGGAACTCGGTATCACTGTTCCTGTCGTTAATTATGCCAATCATTAGACGTATTTATGTAGGTCCCACCACTGCATTTTAAACATGGGAGCCTGGATGTAGCTTCAGACTCAGGAAACCCTTAAACCACTCTGTATCTGCCCCGTTTTATTACATTCTTTCTCCAAGAACCATCTGGTAACTACCAGAAACACCACTATTGGTGTAAATGAACAGTCTGAAATCCTTTATTCTGGCATTCCTGAAATGCAACTCTCTCGTGGTGGAACAGAGAGCTGCAAACCAGGGAAACAGCGATGGGGATAAGGAGAACAACATTCTCTGCGAGAGAATTGCTGATGGATTCCCAGAGGCAGAACACAAATACACAGAGACACACTCAGCCAGGCACTGCCACCTCCCAGAGGGAAAAAGAAACAGGGACAACGTAAATCTTTAGGCTCTACCTGGCTGGTGCTGCTCAACTGCACAGCCAGACTATGCAGAAATGCCTTCGAGGCACATTATTTCTGTCTAATTCGCCTTTTCAGCAAAAAAAACCTGCAATGGTGGTTACATTGTCATGGCATTCCCACTCATTAATGTTAGCAACGGTTAACAGACAATGCCATATCGTTGTATTTGGGATTTTGTTTTGTTTCTGTTTCAGTTTGGCTAAGGGAAGTGCTTCCTTCAATAAAGTTCCAGAAATAAACAAACAAACAACTGTCTTCGGGAAAAAAAACCCCAACCTACTGGGGAAAAGTCCTTTCCGCCAGCTGCAGCCCTCTGCTGCCATCGTATGGGAACTGCCTTCGGAGCAGCACCCAGCCTCTCCCGAGAGGCTCAGAGACTATCCCCAGGAGAAACAGTTACGTCAGGTACTTCGGAAGCAGAATTTGTAAAAAGAAATAGTTACTTTAGACCCCAGTTTGTTAGTGAATAGGAACTGTTTACTGCTCTAACACAGAACGCCAGCTCGCCGGGGTCTTCCCGAGATCGCAGCACCACGGAACAATACTATTTTACAGTATAATGCGGTAACAGATAACGGCTGCATGGCAATTCGTAACTCCTTCTTGTAGCCCAGCCTCCACCAACAACGTCTGCAGCTGGTCTTGTGCCACGGTTTTGTTTTACCACGCTACAGCTTTGCTCCCAGCCATGTGTTATGGCACGCTCACTTCGTGTTGTGACATCTTTCCGCCGCAGCATAATTAATTTGTACGCAGGCTTCATGCTCCTGCGTAAGCTTGTCCCGCAGCATCCTGTTGTGAGAGCCGGGCACAGAACTTCTGCTCTGACGTTAGCGAACACTGGGGCAGGGCACCATGTCTTGGGGCCACGTTTTCCCTCAGCAGATCGAAGATGGGGTTTGGTGGGGCCTGGTCTCAGACAGGAACAGCCTCACAACATGGGAGTTGTGAGACCACGCAGGCCGGGGGTCCACTGAGGCTTTGTCATGGAGCAACCTATGGAGAAAACCTACAGCTCCATAATGCTCACAAACTGGAGCGACGCTCCATGCGGGTCCCCACACCGGGATGTGCCGCCACAGGCCCTGCCTCACCACATGCTCCCACGCCAGCCGCCATCATGGCAACCCTAACACCAAACGGCCCCTGAGGTCATCAAACAGCCCCTGAGGACTCCAAACGGCCCCTTAGAGCTCCGAGATCCCACCTCGCCCAGGCAGGACCCGCCTGGAGGCGAGTATCGGCCCATTCTGACCAGCCCCGGCCGCGCAGCCACCCCCAGCCCTCCCCTCACTCCAAAATGGAGGCCCAACCACCGTGGCGTTAATTATTCATGAGGGGGCGTGGCCAGGTAGCAACCACGCTTTCGGTGGGCGGGGATGATTAAATATTCAGCAGGTGGGCGGGGACAAGAGGGCGGGGAAGCCGTGCGCGAGGCACTCCCCCACTTCCCCCCCCCCGCGCTGAAACGGGCAGCGGGCTAAAGGGCGGGAAAATAATTACTACAAACAAATGAGCAGAAACCCCACGGAGAGGGGGCGGAATGATCGATACTTCTAATGAAACACTGCAGGACTAAAACACTTCTGTTGCCCGGAGTAATTTCTTCCCTCCAACGCCTCTGTGGCCGCCCTCGGCCCCATTGAGAACCACCCCCCCTGAAACTGAACTGTTTGGGTTTTTTTTTCCCCGTGTTTGCAAACATTTCTGCTCCGAGTGAAATACGCAAACACCGGTGTGGCTGCCTGAGCGCGCCTGCCCTCGTTACTATGTCCAGAACCCCCTTTTAATCCCAGTAAGTAGTGACATTTGACTGAAATCAGGCTTTTGAAAAATAATTTTAAATAGTAATAGTTATAAATATTTTTTTTCCTTTTTTTTTCCCCTCAGGGACACGGGGTGGGGTGCTCCCCAGAGGCAGCAGAGGCTGCTCGCCCCACAGCCCCCCCATCCCTCTGCTGCTCCCCTCAGAGGCAGCCTGCTGGGCGCCTCGGCCGGGGGCTGCCGGCAGGGAGGGAAGTTCCTTGAGGTAAAAAATTGCTCATAAAGTGTTGTCTGTAAGGAGGAGACCTACCCGTGTGTAGGTCTGGGGGTGCAGGTCCCCACTTTCAGCCCCCTAGCCCTAATTTTGGGGGAGAGGGACCATGGAGGGCTGAGGAGAATGAGGCCTAGCCCGTCATTTGGCCTAAAGGTCTGTCATAGCGCAGCTAAATCTGGCCCAAAAATGCAGGTAAAAGGCCAAATATAATCCACTCCCTCAAATACTGCAGTCTGAGGAGGAAAAACAGCCTGGGCTGAGGAAAAATAGTGGGTGCTGGCATTTCCCATCTGAAGGGACGAGCCTGAGCCGTCCCCCCCTCACAACAAAGAAATCCCTGTCGCCATCAGCAATGGGGTCAGGATTGCCTGAGATTTGCTTTCTACTCACAGTTATTCACCAACTTAAATGCTTACAGGACTGGTTTGCACTACCAATCTGATGTAGAGCCTTCAGCACAAATAAAAATATGTTTTCTGGAAATTGTCAGTGTAGGCCAGGGGGTAACAAGCACTAACATAACTCCATGGCTGCGCTTGGTGCTCTAGGGTTTGTCATCCTTCACTTAAACTCATAGTTTTTATTTGCACTGACAAGGAAAAATAAAAAATTGGGGGAGGGGGGGAATAAAAAAGGAAAAAAAAAGCCACCTGGTGAGTTAATATTTGAAGCAATTCGTTTTATGCGCTTTGTGAGGGAGACAGGGAAAGGAAATGTTCCAAACCAATCTGCAAAGTAAACAACCTTTTGCAATAAATGTTTGCCAAATGCTAACACAGGGCTCGGAGAAATATCAGGGCAAAAGTGCATCCATTAGCGGGAGTTTAGCGACTGCTTAAGGACAAGAAACATTCTAGACCCGGTTTAAAGTTGAGGCTTTCTGCCTTGTAAACAAATTAGCTTATAGCAACAAATAAGATGACCCTTCTTGGCTAATATTATGAGTTCAGCTTGTTAAATATTTAACGTTTACCTTTCAATTTTCCAGTCTGGATTAAGCAGTTCTCTAAACAAGCGGTGTCCCAGCAGCAGATGGAGATGCACAGACCATTGCCCTGCTCTGGCTGAGCTCCCTAAGAAATAAAAAAATAAAAAAAACCCACATTAAGTCAAAGAGGAAGCAAATGGGAGCTTTCAGTAAAAGTCTCTAAGCTTTGGCTTCGAAACTGGCTGCTTGTACTCAATTTTATTTACGTTAATTTTATCTAGCTCTGCTTTACATTAAAGTAGCGGTAGCCGATTCAACTTCAATCAAGTTGAACAGAAACAGGCTGGAATTGGCTGAGCAGTTCTGAAAACCTCCCTAGTGGCAAAGTATTTCTTTTCTTCCATATAACACAAATCGCAGACCCGAGGTAAGATTTTTCTAAAAAAAAAAAGACCTGAAAAGGCCATAAATCCTTACAGTACAGTCCTGCTGAAGACAGTACGGGGAGTGGGGGAGGAAAAGAAAGTATCATAGGATTGCAACTTTTTTTCTAAAGTGGAAATGGGAAATATCTGTCAGATTTAGCCAGTCTTGAGCAAAGTTTAGTGGTGGTCTGGTTTTAAACAGGAGCGGGGCTGCTGTATATGTTGTAGGCAAGGAATTTAAGCTGTCTCGAATCCACAGTTGTCGGTGTAACGTTTCCACTGACTCCAGGCTTTGCTTTCTTTGCTTTTAAAAGATAAACATTTTTTCATATGACCCTGTGTTTATCTATAGGTGGTTTCCTGATTGTCCTTAAAGCTGTTACACCAGTTTTCTGTCTCCTGCTCGAATAGCGTAAAAGCCTAACGAAGCACTAATTTTAGCAGCAGTCACATTTGCTCATCAGCCTCGTGAAAGTTTAAACTCCGAGCTTGTCTAGCTAGCTGGAGCTGGACCATACTTTAAATTAAACATGCTTCCAGTGAAGTATCACTTCCTCAATGGTACAATGCAAACTCTATCCAGCGCCCAGGCACACGGCGGCCAAACCCATTTGTAACACTGTTAATTAAATGCCCCATATTCTCCCAGTTGTCAGTACAAACACAGTGCTCCCATTGTGGATGCAGTAATTTCGCTCAGTGGCGCATTAGAGAGAGGTCTGGCTTGCGTGCTTTGGTAATAAATATGAAGGACGTTTGGAACTTGTTTTCTGTAATTTTTTTGTAAATTTTTAATCTTTGGAACAATGAGGTCTATTCTCTGAGCGTTATTTCCCACTGATGGTAACTGGGATGTTGCGCTGCAGCTTGGATGGGTTCCAGTTGTGTTACTACTGGCGCTGCCAGCTCTTGTAATTACACTGCAGCACTCACTCTCTTTGGCAACCTCCCTGCAGCCTCAGCTGCTGGAATCAAGAAACAGTATGAAAAAATCTCAGTTAAAAAAAAAATTATAATAATTTTAAGAGGCAGCGAGTCACTAACTCATTGTTGCCTGACAATGTGAAGCGCAGCTATTCTAGAGACTCAGAAACCAGAAGGCAAATCAAAGATAATATATTTATTGATCTTTTAAAGATTACTTTTCAGACCCTCATGATTTTGGGAAAGCCTGTATCATTGACTTTTTTCACATCACAATACTGTATCATGTATTTGTATGTCACATATACAGCCATTATATGCAATTAAGCCATGTATCAAATGCTGCAGGAAAACATGGTTTGAACCATCGCTTTGCTACTTCTAATCTTTTCTTTGGTCATATGCATGCATGCGTAAAAGTAATTATCACTCCAAAGCAATTAAGTAACATGAAAATAATTCCAATAGGATCCTTGTAACTTTTTCCTCTCCCATTGAATAGCTGGAGTAACAAGGTAAGAGAACGTCGTTAATTACTGTAGCTTGTACCATCCCATAGACTTCCTCAAGAGTTTTGATCTAATACTGTCTTCCTGACTTCCTGATGTCCCACTCATATGATGGCCCCCTGGCTTTTATCTTCTCCTCTTCTAAGATCAGCTGAGTAATCTGTTCTCTGAGACACGGAATTAGAAAATTAGTTAGTAAATTGCATGTCATTGCACTAAATTAAAACAAAAATTTACCCTATGTATATGACAAGATTTTCACACTCCATTGCTGTGTCTACAACGGAGCGATTCCTGCTTAGCCTAGTTTTGGGCATAGTATTTCCCCGCCTTTGAAAATAGGGCTTTCATATTTTCTCCCCAGGTTAAACTTTATGGGAGGAACAGCACGATGACATCCACCGCCAGGACCAGCTACACCTTGGCTCCTAACCAGAAACACCGGCGCAACAGCCGTCGCTCCAGGCAGCGCGACAACACCGCGGACACAGATTCCCAGTCTCTGTCAACACTCGGGTATTTTAAAACACTTCCGTTAGAGATCTTTCAAATGGTACTGAAATATCTTTCAGGTGAGAATCCGATAGCAAAGGTATTACTTCCAATATCTGAAAATTACCAGAAAAGTTTTCCGTTCAGAAAAAGACATTATTGTTTAAAATGTTTTACCTTTTGGGTGGCTGAAGTCATTCTGTGTGACTTTAGTCTCTGAATCTTCAGCTTTTATGTATGAAGAAGAAAATGACCAAAATGTAAATGATAATTACAAACTATTTGAAGTGGGGTTTTTTGCATGTTATGTGTGAAAAGTATTCCTTAGATCTGTCCGTTTCTAATTACTATGGTTTGTTGGCAAAGGAGATAAACAGTAATTAAATTTTGTTTTATTTGTAAATCTTGGCCTATTTTTGAAGTAAGATGAAGTTATTGACTAGTGATCAGCATTTTTCTTGCAGTGAAGATTTACAAGTATACTGGGCTTTGCTTTTTCAGTGAAGGATATCAGCATGCTGAGCATGGTGTCGAAAACCATCAGCAACCGCCTTATTAATTACATCTCAACCCCATCAGGAAACCGAAGGCTCTTATTGCAAGACTTTCATAACCTTGAGCTACCCGGCAAGAGAGAAGGATCCTATATTTTAGAGCACTACAAATCTCTAGGTGATCCTTTAATGCAGATGGTAACAATTAGAGGGGAACCGAACTCGGTTAAAAGGTTTCTTCCGTTGTATGCATTGATTGCTAAAACGCTGAGGATACGGCCCAAATCATTCGCTCTGCTCCCTCTCAAAGTGAAGTTCCTCCCCATACCATTAAGTGGCGGGGGGAGGTGGGAGGAATTACCTGAAATGATTCCAAAACCTCTTAGTTATGGAAAAAATAATGTGTGTTTCTGCCTCCTCTGTGGTTTTTCTTTTTTTCACGTGAAACGGTGAGCAGGGCTGGGGCAGAGGATCAGTTCTCTGCAGTAGGTATTTCCAAATTTAGTGTGTTTGGACACCACCGCTGGAAAGTGCAGCAGAACCCACGGCTCCCAGGCCCCACGGTAGCTGAAGGAATCTGGCTGCCTCCATGGATCGCTCTGGAGCAGCTCGCATTCCTGCCTGGGGAATTCAGCCTGATTCTGAAGCAACCAGCAACAGTTGCCCTCAGAAAGCCTGCCTGAGAGTCTGCTTGAGATGCGCTGCAGATCGCATTCCTCTGCTTAGAAAAGAACTCTGCTCTTTGCAAAAAATGGTATCCCATTTGTCAGTGACTCGCGTTCTCCTTGGCAGCTTTGTATCAGATTTCCAAGACTGAAATGGGCACGAAGAACACATTTTCCTCTCACTCTTAGCTTAAGGGCAATGTGACAATGTCTGCACTTCTGCTGTCATGGTGTACTGTGTGCTTTCGGGCTGAAAACATTCCCTTGGTCTTTCTCTCAGCTGCTCACACCTCTTTTGGCCCAGCATAATAGAAATCTAGATCAAAATACAGTGAGTTTGGTGGTAATGAGGAGCACTGGACATCCTCAAATTCAAAATTGTTTGCTTTTTACCTTTTCTACTAATCTTTAAACCACGTTGATTCTAAGTCGTTCAGCCTCTCGCTCAGAAATGCTGCCTCGTGCGTCTGGAACACTGAAAATTGTCTTCACCCACCCACTGTCAGTGTTCTTCCATCAGCGAAGCAGAGAAATTAAATCCTAATTTGGTCCACAGCAATTTACTGTTACCTAGCTGATTAAAAAAGGTTGTTTATTTGACAGAGAAATAAAATGCCACCATGGTTAGATGCAGAATTTTAAGTATGGTTTGAACTAAAGCCATTAATTAAAGGCATACACAAGGTAAAGGAACACTGTTAAAATCTTTTAGACCAAAGACCTCCTACTGTAAGCAATCTCTGTAGGTTTTGAGGTATTTTAAAATAATCTTAGTGTTTTATTTTTAAAATGAAGCTCAAAACCCTACGATTCTTTTAAAAAAAAAAATATCAAAATTAGTTTGGGCTTTGTAGTCACCACAATCAAAGTGGCAACTTGTTATTTAAATGTAGGCGTGAGCCCATCGTTATAGTAGGCCTAGTAGTAAAACTATTCAAAGCGTAAAGAACATTGGCAATATCTGTGTCATCGGTGGAAGCCTCAAGAGAACGTTTTTGTTAAGAGGTCAGTTGTAAAATCAATATTTATTTTACGGCGGGAAAGACTGGACTCAATGGGAAAAAAACCCCGTTCCTGCTCAGGGATCCAGCACAGGGTCCACATATTGCATAAATCTCACTTAAACTCGGGCTCTGCCTCCTCTCAAGTCCATGGTAACATCTTCCAGTACTTGTCAGGGGGTCAGAATTTCAGTCACTGTTTAAAACGGACTTGAGTTAGAAATGATCGTGGCACCGTCCTTCCGCACAGGGTGGGTTTTGCCGCACAAAAGCAGGAGCAGCACCTTTCGCTCAACCCTTTCTACTCAGCATCGTTTTTCCCCGCGCTGACGGCGGTATCCTGACTTGCAGCTACAACCTCCTAACGGTCTCAGCTATCCTTCAGGGAGTTCTCTCCAAAGCCTAATCCAGTCAATAGAAAATTGACTTGACTGGGCTTTGGACCATGTCCTGGGCTGAGGAATAAATTATGTCTGTCACGTAGGAATGCTAACACACAGCTAAATGAGGAAAGAGCCCATTTAGAACCACGGTAAATGCATGAAGTACTTTTCAACATTGGAGAAGTTACATGTTTTTTGGGAGACTGACAAGAATTCAGAAAAAAAGTTTCCTTTTCTTTTTTTTCCCCCCTCAGAAAAAAAGTTCTGTGGATTTCTTGATTAATTAACAAACAAGTTATATATATATATATATATATAATTCTGGCAGAAGTTTTGGAAGAACAAGCTGTTAACCCATTTTCTATCAGCAGCGTGGAAAAAAATGCTGCTTAACAAACAGCTGTTCCACGCTATAATGAACTCCAGACTTTGACATCCTAAACACATACCATTTCAGTCCTGTATAGGAAAATAATTTTACCTCTTAGCTATGTTTTACATTAACAGGGTTTAGACTATTTTCAGAGCATGGGGCTATCTTGAAAAAATTTTGGAAGCTCAGCTTTCCATGATGTAAGGGGAAAAAAACAGCGTTCCCCACGGTGCTGTTAAAAGAGGGGCAACAAGTAACATTTATTTCCAATATTTTTAACGGCTGTAATCCCCAAACCAATAGAGTCATGTTAACAGGGCTCCAACCGTGACTAACAGGGACTTTAAAATGACACAATAAACAAGTTATGGCCCTTGTATACGCCCTGACATCGTCTCTTTAGCAAAAGATGGCCCCGCCACAAAAGCGCACGCCCCTTCTCCAAAGCACAGATGGCTGTTTGTGCTGCCTTTTTTTTTTTTTGCCTTCCAGAAGCAGGCAGCTTTTTCGCACTAGCGCGTGCACACGTGTGATGTGAGCACTTAAGCCAATTCAGTAATGTATGTATTCAGTAATGTAGAGCTACAAAGATGATGAGGGGCCTGGAGCATCTC
>JAOXNO010000012.1:5239025-5250575 GCA_028565335.1 Limnodromus scolopaceus
TGTGTGTGTGTGCCTGTGCCCACATATGTCCATATATACACCCTCCCCAAGCATGACAGAATTCTTCATGATTATATGTAGGTTATTGCCCAATCTGCTGTTTCAAGGTTAATATAATGAAGGGATCTGTTTTCTTACTCATGGTGAGACACTGGATCTACTTGATCTAGTCTCTGGTCTCATGTGGTATGGACCAAGGAGCAGATGTGGAGCACCTGCATCCCCTCCTCTGCCCCTTGTTCCCAGACCAAGGGGGGACATGCTGGTCCCTCTGGGAGAAGGGCTGACGTCTGAGGGTACCGAGGTGGGTGTTTGGGGCTTTTTGCCTCTCTCCTGGCTGCCAGGGCCCATCCTACTCTGCTGCCTGTTCTCAGGCACGCTGGGCACTCTGAGGGTGTCTGCTCCAAGTGCGACACGTTTTTCCCAGCAGAACTGACAGTTGTCTTTGCTTTTCTTCTGCGAGGGGCCGGCTGCCCCCAGGAGGAGCAGTAAATGCTGGCAGCTGCCTCCTGGCTGCCTGGCATGGCTCTGGCCTGGGTGACTGCCCGTCTGCTGATGAAGCCCGAGCCGAGCCCAGCGTTAGGATGCAGGTGGCGTTCGTTGTGCCCGTGTGTGCTCAGCGCCTTCTAATTACCTGTGAGCCACGAGCTGCGCGCACTGATCTCTCCTGTGTGTGATGGAAGATCTCTTTTTATTCTCAGGACACAGCTGCTCAGTCCATGCTTTTCTTGAGCACGTGCCTGTTAGATTATTAATTTTATTCTTTCCCTCCTACTGCCAGGCCCGCTCTCCAGGCAGTGACTGGTTTTGCCAGGGGGAGCAGTGCCGTTGCCTCGGGGTCTGTTGACAGCCGTTGGTGCCAGGCTGCGTGTGGCTCGTGAGGCGATGGCTTGGCCAGCAACACCCTGCCCCTGGGGCTGCCTGTGCCAGGGAATGACTGTGTGCTGGCTTCCTCCATACCCTTCAACGTACTTGCATGCAGTGGAGTCATTAGCTCCTAATTATTTTTTCTCCCAGTCCATCCACTATAGTGTATTTTAGAAATTTTCTTCTCGGTTTCTTTTAAGAAACGATCAGAACCATGTGAAGTAACTCACGTAGAAGCACCCACAATCCTGGTGGTTCTCAATTATCATTTACGCCTTACCTGTTGCTCTGAAGGATTGATTCTCCCGTCCATGGGGTAGAGCAGTTTGGCTTTTTAAAAGTGTCCAGCTAGAACAGAAAGCAGAAAACGTTCGTTGAGCTAAATTCAGGTGGGTAAAACTTGATGGCTTGAGTGGGAATGGAGCCAGGATGCTAAATATAACACCCGAACTCTGGAAGAGGTGGGAGTGACAGGAAGGGAACAAAGTAAACCTAAGGGCTATGAATTTGGTAATGTCCATATGTGGTCATGGTTTCTGCTTCTCATCTCCTCTAGAAGAAAAGCTCTGTGGTTTTGAGGTGAGGGGGTGATTAAACTGCGTAGCACAGACTCATTTGCAAATGTCAGCAAGAAGCAAAGGGTGGGTTTTTTTGTTTGCCTTTATTTTCCTGACGGTTTCCAAAGCCCTTGGCAGGAGTAGAGTTTTTCCCCTGCTTGATTAAAGTTTTAAAAGCTTTAAATGCTTCATTCTGAAAGGAAACCTCTCGGCTCACTTGCAGCATGACACGGTAAATCCCTCTTTCTGCATGTCTGGGTCTGTGGAGGAGCAGGCTCCCTCTGCCGTCTGCTCATCAGAGAGCCGAGGGACGGAGAGAGCAGTGTAAGTGGCAGCTAAAAAAATACATCCTGAAATGCATTGTCCAGCCCTGAGATCATGAAAATCACATCTAGCTTAAGCTAACAACCACTGCCCAGGTGTCAGGTGGTGGAGATGGAAGACAGTTGCTGAAAAGTGGTGGAGGAAACAAGGCAGGAGATCAGTGACCTGCTTGGGTTAGTCTGGAAGGTGCGAAGAGCAGTGGCTCTGAGGGTGGGATGAGGCTCCCAGCGAGTGCCCTGCCTGGGGAGAGGCATCAGAACAAATTGCTCCTCTTGTGGCTTGGGGAACGTGGGGGACACTCGCTCTGCAGTTTGCTTGGGATTTTCCAATTGTGCTGCAAGTACGAGAAGAAGCCGCAACGTCTCGTTGCTAAGGGTGGAGACAGGGATGTAAAGGCAGATGCTGCTGGTTGTTGGAAGAACAGCCGAGCTATTTATACTCACAGCCTTTTTCGTCCGATTGTAAGAATAGCAGGGGCTGAGGGTGGCTTTTGGTTTCAGGATGACCTGTAAAGAATTCCCAAACAATGAGAGTTTTCCTGGTTTAGGCTACTTTTTGATAGAAAATAAGGTAGGCCATGTCATTCATTTTGTTCTGTTTTCCCTTAAACCTTGGAAATATCCTGACTGTTCTTAAATTCCCAGGAGGAAATGCTATAAGAAGTCTTGCCCTGTGTATAACTGCCTCTTTAAAAACCTCTTAGTAAAAAGGTCTTCAAAAATGCCTGTCAAATGTTGGAGTAAAACATGTAAATGGAGAGAAGGCCCAGATGGATGCTCTAAACTCCACGTCCAGACTTCTAAATAACTAGGTTAACCTCAGTAGTGCTGAACACCCCAGGGTTCTTGCTTTTATTAATGGTCACGACTGTAGTGTGTGTGCAAGTGTGCTCTGAAGCTCAGCCAGGACCTGGTCATGAAGGTGGAGCACAAAGTCCTGGGATGTCTGTTGTTCCAGGTCCAGGTTGTGGAGCTGTTTCTGGTCACCCCTGTCTCATTCACGTCCCAAGACTTGCTCTTCTTTTTTCTCCAGGGGGGTGGCAGCTCCTGCCTCTCCTCCTCACTGTTTTTGTTCTGGTTCCCTCAGAACTCGGTGACACGAAGTGCCCCGGTGAACAGTGACAGCCAGGGCCGATGTGGGGCCCGGTTCCTCACCACCTACGACAGGAGGTTTGTCATTAAGGCGGTGTCGAGCGAGGATGTAGCAGAGATGCACAACATCTTAAAGAAGTACCATCAGGTACGGTGAGTCTGGAACCCCGGGAGGGGAGGTGACAAACACCTTGGGGAGCATCTTGTGACATTTGCTGGGGAACTGGAGCTTGGATTCACAGCGTGCGACCTGGCAGAGCTTGCAAATAGCTTTTGCAAAAGAAAACAGTGTTCCTTAGCACCTGAGAGCCAATTATGGTGCAGCTGCCTTGTTTCTTCGCAGCACTGAGCCCCTTCACAGCTCACCCTGTTCCTTACATCAATGAATTATGGATCGCTGGTACCTGAGATCTGCAGACATGCTCCTAATTCGATCCTTTGAGTTAGACTTTCCAGAGGGACCAAGGAGGAGACAGTTTCATGCAGCAGGGAAGGAGGAGGGGGGGAGCAAAGTGGGACAGCTGGAAATGTTCTACTCTGGTCCACGTTATCTGCCCGTCCATCTGCATTTTACTTTCAGATCCGCTCACGTAACCACAAGAAGTGGGGTTGGCCACTGCCGATAACTTGCCCGGCTGAGACTGGGTGACAGATGTGCACACCCAGCCTGTTCCAGCAGGCGGGACACACACACAAATGGGATGCTGTGTCTTGGCTCAGGGCTGGAAGATGCTTACAATGCCCAAACTTGCTTTTCTTGACACTTTAGGAGCCATTTGCAACCCTCCTTCCCTTTCACATCGGTGTCAGATGGCTGGAACTGGAGGCTTCGCTATCGCCTTCGGTCGGAGATGGGTTTTGTGTGACAGTACTGTTTCTCTGCCCTTCCCTTCCCCGTTCTCCTCCAGTTCATCGTGGAGTGTCACGGGAACACCCTCCTGCCCCAGTTCCTGGGCATGTATCGGCTCACCGTGGACGGAGTGGAAACCTACATGGTGGTTACCAGAAACGTATTTAGTCACAGGCTGACTGTGCACCGGAAATATGACCTGAAGGTGAGGGTTTGGAGGGCAAACGCGGAGCCAAGCGCTCCTTTTCCAGGAGGGTGGGAGTTGGTCTTTGTCACATCTACTTGACAAGGTCCTGGGCTTTGCCTTTTGTTCAGGGATTTTGGATGGGGCTTCAGTTGAGGTTTAATTGCATTTCCCTATCCCAAGTGGCCTACACCGCTCCAGGTAGATCTGTAAGTCTGTCTCAGGCATAAAAAAGGGATTGAGCACTGATTTTAAAAGTACTTTCATTATTTTTCTGCATGGAGGAATTAAATGGTGTCAGTGGATTTTTTGGGAATATGACACATGGTGCAGCAATGCTCTTTCCTTTATTCTTTTTTCAGGGCTCAACAGTATCCAGGGAAGCAAGCGATAAAGAGAAGGTATGGACCGTTCCTGGCCAGCCTTTCCTTCCTCTTAGTGGTTGGAAGCAGATGGGATCCAACTGACTTCCCTTTTCCAAAGGTGTATTGAGCAGGGGATATTAAATTAAACTTCCCGGGGGACAATCCCACAAGTGCCAAACCCCCACGTTCGTGCAATGGTGTCTTCATGGAAGGATTTCTGTGATTTTGTGATTTCCTCATAGCGCTCCCCAGGTACCAAACCGAGTCAGGTCAGCCGGTAGCTTTTGCGACAGATGCTTTTATAAACCAGAGCAGCTTTTCTCAGATTCTTGGCGTATCTCAGTGTGTCTGTAAGGTTGGTTTCTGGGGCTGTTAGGGAAACTTAGGACTTAAGAATCCTGCCCCTGCAAAACTTTGGCTGTGATGCTGCTGTGAAAAGTCCCGTTGAAATCACGGCAGTAACTCGTGGTACTGCGTGTTTTGCACGTGGGATTTTCAGGTTTGGGAGCACAGAGTTGGTTTACTCCAGCCTGCTCTGAAATTACATCTCTGGCATGAGCCGAGGAACTCCCATTTACACCGAATGCTTTGGCGTCAAAGCAGAGCTTCATCGTGCCCAAGCGTCCCTGGCTTGCTGGCTGTTTACTGTAGCTTTTTCTGCTTGTGCAGTGTGTCTCGGATCGTTCATATTAGATCTATATAAAGCCACCGCACATATGTCATTTTAAGAACAAAATAATTTAATTCCCAGCTGCACAAAGGGGTTGTGTGTTCTTCCATATCCCTGAGAAATCCTCAGGGCCTGCTGAAAGCGGATTCCTCAGCAAGAAGTGGTTTTAATTTTTTCCTCAAGCCTTTAGGGAGAGAAGCATTTTTTATTTTTTTTTCCAAGCCCTCCCCCCTTCCAGAAGCCAACAAAATGCTTTTCTTTTCTATTCTGGGAGCTGGTTGGACCGTCTCTGGCTGGAGCCCAACTGTCGAGTTTTCAGCCTGCAGCACATCTTCCCGGCGGTCTCTAAAGTTGAGTTACTCTCTGTGTCTCCCTTCAGTTCCCCCCCGGGTACAGCTCAGCACGTGGATTCATTGACAGATACTGTGCTGTGCCCGATGGCACTTTCATACTTAGTGGACAGGATGAGACACTTCACCTTATGAACAGGCAAAAGACCCTGGTGCGACCCCACACTCGGTCTCTGGGCACTTAACGTATGGATCAGTGTCCCAGCCCTTCCCCAAAAAAGTCAAGGTTTGGAGAATTTAACACAGGCTTTTCATTGCAGGCCAAGGACCTACCAACGTTCAAGGACAACGACTTCTTGAATGAGGGTCAGAAGCTGCATGTTGGAGAAGAGAGTAAAAAGAACTTCCTTGAAAAGCTGAAGCGGGACGTGGAGGTAGAGTTTCCCGGGGGACAGCTTTATTCTGTCTCCCATAACTGGATCCTCACTGAGGCCTCTGGCTCCGGGGGGGGAGTAGTGACTGGAAAAAAAAAAAAAGTCATTCCTGAATCAGCCAAGAAAATACAGTCAGGTTTATGGTGGTGGCAGTGGGCATATGAGCTCGTGTGTAGATTCTCTGGAGTCTAGTAAGGGTTTCGCTCTCCTTACAGCCCTTGCTTAGGGAGACTCTGGCAGGGCAGGACCGAGGATTTCTGATCCCAGCTGGATGCTGTTGTTTCTCACTCATCTCTTTCTCCCAGTTTTTAGCTCAGCTGAAGATTATGGACTACAGCTTGCTGGTTGGGATCCACGATGTTGACCGAGCAGAGCAGGAAGAGATGGAAGTGGAGGATCGGGCAGAGGATGAGGAGTGTGAGAACGATGGTCTCGGAGGCAACCCCATTTCCTCCTACGGCACCCCCCCTGACAGCCCTGGCAACCTCCTCAACTACCCTCGCTTCTTCGGGCCCGGAGAGTTCGATCCTTCCGTCGATGTCTACGCCATGAAAAGCCACGAAAGTGAGTATGATGGAATATTGCCCTGAGGAAGGTCTTGGAGGGCAGAGGAGGTGTCCTGTGGTCTGGCTGGGCTAAATGGAGCGGGAGAACTGTCCACAGAGAGAGAGAGGGGGACCCTGCCATGTCTCTCCTTTGCTGTATGGTCCGTTGTGTGAGTTGGAGCGGGTAGAAATGATGTTTGGAGAGTGCAGAGAGTGTGTGGGCCTCTGGTGTGCTGTTTCCAGTCGTTCTTCTCTGCCCTTCCACAGCCTCCAGCTGCCTCGCTTTCTCTGCTGGTGGCAGCAAACCAAATCTGCCGTGTGTTTCTTAAAAAGGGGGTGCAGCTGGGCTTTGCTCACAGCTCAAGGGTGTGCTAGCGACTCTCTTGCCTTGCTAGGTGCCCCCAAGAAGGAAGTGTACTTCATGGCCATTATAGACATTCTTACGCCATACGATGCGAAGAAGAAAGCTGCACATGCTGCCAAAACGGTGAAACATGGGGTAAGCAGCCTGCTGCCCGCGGGGAGGATGGGCTTTGGGGCTTCTGCTTTGCCTGCCTGCGTGTGTGTGACGTCTCCTGACACTGATTTTTCTACTGGTATGGAAATTCTCCAGTGATCCTGTGCCCAAAACCAGCTCTTCCCTCACTTGCTTGTCTCCTCAGACTGTCTTGGAAGGGCTTTCCCTCTGGTTGGTTGGAGATGACTTGTATTTACGTCCCAGTTTGGGAGGTGCTCGATTTCCCTGCACCAACAGAGCGGGAACGGACCGGCTGCAGGGAGACGTCCTACCCTGTCCCCTTCCTGGGCCCAGTCCTGTTCCCTGGCAGCAATCCCAAAATTCCCAGAAAGGCTTGAGAAAATCCTGGAAAGCCTGAACTTCCCAAAAGGGCTTGAGAAAAGCTTGGAAAGCCTGAACTTTCCAAAAGGGATTTGGAAAAGGTTAGCAGGACATGGAGTTTCTCGTGCTCCTTCCAAATCTCCTCTAAACCATAAGGGAACAAATGCTATGCTTCGAGTCAGTGGTCTGCAGAAGATCTAGCTGGAGCTAAAATCAGTTTCCTGGGGGGGGGATCTGTCTAGGTGCTGTTTTTTCCCCAGATCTTGGACGTTGTTAGGGGTCTTGCCCAGCAGAGCCGGGCTGTGGTGACACGATGGCTCCCTGCTGCCCTCCCTCCCTTGGCAGGGTCTGCCCTTCCAGGAGGGGGTCGTGACTTGTCTCCTCTCTGCCTTGCAGGCTGGGGCAGAGATCTCCACCGTGAACCCAGAGCAGTACTCGAAACGCTTCAACGAATTTATCTCCAATATCCTGACATAGTCGTCTCCAGCCTTCAGCGAGAAATGAAGAGAAGAGGGGGCTACTTCCAAACAGAGAACGCAGCCTGTGACACTAAAACAGACACTGTAGCAGCATGTGGGGTGTGCGTGCGTGTGTGTGTGTGTGTGTGTGCAAGAGTGAGTGTGTGGCACTGTGTGACTTCAGAGAAAAACTAATTCTAGGTGCACCCTCCAACAGTCCACTTGACCCAGGTGGAAAAGTGGGTTTTTATGTTACAGAAGTGCCCAGACATAGATTTTGAGGGCTTTTTAAAACAAGAAAAAAGTGCATTGTTTCAGCACTGCTCTTTCTAATGACGTTTTCTCCTCTCTGATCCAGAGAATCCCACAGGGATACGAGACGTGGCACTGTATGAAAGGGGTCGCTCTAGATCACGTTCAGTGGGAGTGAAGCAGTGCCTGATTCCACAAACTACTACTTTTTTCCTTTTTTTTTCTTTTTTTTTTTTTTTTTATTATTGGACTGTTTTTACCAGAAAGACATACAAGCCCTTTTATTTCCCTCTTGGTAGGAATTGGAAGGAAAATAGCTCACCATTTCAAGAACGGGAAATATTACTCTGATAAGGAGGAGTTGCTGAACTTTAGGTAAATTCAGACTGGGACACTTTATATTTTTTTTGGTTAATTTAAGTAACAAAAAACTTTTTTTTTTTTTTTTGTAACTGCACTTGATTTACAAGAAAGACGAGGGAAATGAACATCTACCAAAGATGATCGCTTCAAAAGGTGTAACTCCTAGAACCTAAAAAAACAAAAAAAAACCCAGTGTGAAAAGTAGTAGAGGCATTGAACAACCTCAGATAATAACGTGCTCGGATCCATTGTGCTTTAAATTGGCCAATTATGAGGATTTCATAAGAGAAAAGAGAAAAAAACAAAAGAAAAGAGAAAAAACAAAAGAGAAAAAACAAAAGCAAAGCATTTTGTACCTTGTAGATACGGGACAGTATTTGACTACCTGGAAGGTTTCCCTCAGTCAGGAATTGCTGTCTCTCTTAGATCCCAGCTTCACGCCGCGGTTCTGCCAGTGTTAATCTAGCTAATGTTCAGTCTTCCTTACTCGCCCCATCTGCAACAGGTACTTGAATTTGTTTCCTGACGGGAGGTTCTTTGCTTAGTGGGTGTATTTTTTCAATGGCAATGTGACTTGCACACGAAGGAATTGGACTGGCTACCGGTGGGGAGTGCTGGGAGCTGTGACTGGAGCGAGTTCCGCTGCTCAAGAGGACTCGGGACTTGAGCCGTGATTCTTTTTACTCTTCTCTGCTCCGTTCCCCTCCCTAGAGCGACAGTCAAGGAGTGGAAATGTTTGAACACTTGCACCAGATTATTTTCTCCCCCCCCTTAAGGGATTGGAACTGATTTGTGTGACTGAATAACGTCCTGTTTTGTCTCCAGAACGCTTGTAATATTTTTCACAGCCAAGCTTGTCAGACGCGCTTTGGGTTTCGTTAGCTCTGCTGCACAACACTTACGGATCTTTTGGTTCCTTTTTTTTTTTATTTTTTTTTTTTCCGGAATTTTTCTTTCCGAGCAGGATTTAGCATTTTGAACAAACCTCTTGCAGTTGAAACATGTCGCTTATCTGCCTTGAAACTGTTTTTTCACATATGCCTTTGTTCGGGGAATCCGCTGTTGGGAATGTCTGTCCTGTGCTGTAACGCGTGCTACAGTTTGCTGTGTGGAATTTGGTCCTTTTGAGAGATAACTGGTGCTCATCACATCCCGGTAATTTCCCTAGACTTAACACTAGCTCTGGTCTGGATTCGGAATGTGGGCTCGGGGTTGGTTTTGGGTAGTTGGGTTGGTTTTTTTTATGATCATACCCACATTCGTGACGTGAATCCCACAGGTCTCAACTTCCAAGGGGACAAAAAGGGGGCTGACATTTCAGCCCGTACGAGTGCACTGTAAATAGAGTCTGAAAAATGAATATTAGGGCTCAGAATGGGATACGAATTTTATTTTATTTTTTATTATTCATTCATGGGTCATTCCCTTTGATGTGGGACAAATTTCTTCTGCCACTGTCGTCCAGACCCTCCCCTGTGTGATGTGGGGGCTCACACACCGCTCTCGGGGGGGCCGGAGAGTCTCGTGTCGTACGGTGTGTCGCTGGAAAAGCCACGAAACAAACGCAGCTATGAGAATCCTTTAAAAAAAAAAAAAGGGGGGGGAGGACTTAGAGGGTATCATCAGCTTAGTTTTGTGGGCATTATATCGGTTGCTTTTCTCTTAAACAAGAAGCACTTAAGTTTACTGTCAATTAGAAATTAAATACCGGTCACTTTTTTTTATTCTTGACAGTTTTAAAAATCCGCATTGAATCTGCAACTTTGGCCTGGTAAGTTTGCCCTTCTCCTCTTGGGAAACTAGCTTGGACCTTTTTAAACTGTTTCTCTTGAAATCATGACTCGATGATCCCAAGGGTCTCTTCCAACCTAGACAATTCTATGATTCTATGATTCTATGTATTAAAAAAGACGAGAAAAAAAGGGGGAGGAAGAAAAGAGAGAAGGGAATTCGTGGCCTGCAGGCAGCCTGCAGCGAGACACCACGAAACAAACACCCCAAAGAAAGGAGCAGAATGATGAATCTCGCGTTGCTCGGAGCAACGGTCTCATTCCCTGAGTTTCACAAAGAGGAATGAAATTAAAAAAGCAGTTAGTTCCTGCAGGAATCTTTACAGAAGTTGCGATTCGAAGGGCTTGAGAGCGGTTCACTCTATTTTCTTATTCCACTCCAAGGAAACTCCTGCTGTAGAATTAAATTGGCTGCCTCTGGCTCAAGTGATACCGAAAAGCCCCATAAACTCCATTCACTTTAGCACTTCCCCAGTTCCGCCACTTCTGTCAAGTTGCCATACTGTGTGTATTAAAGTAATTAAATGCAATTTTCTCACTTAATGATGTATTACCCAGGTATGTAACTTTGTTTAACATAAGCATTTTTGTATATTGTTTACATTTTGAAAGGTAGCATTGCGTTAAAAATGCTAATTTTTGTTTCTAGACAGTATTTTTATTACCAGAATAAGAAGTGAAGCTGCAAATATTTGAGTTGTTTTTAAAAGGGACTTTTTCTTTTGGTTTTGTTGTTTTGTTTTGGGTTTGTTTTTTTGATGTTTTGTTTTGTTTTTTTTAAAAAAAAAAAATCTTGTTTTAGGTCACTTTTTTAACTCGAGTATTTAAAAGGAGAACCCAGCCCTTTCAATTCTGGTTTTCCAACTGCTTGTGCTAGTTCGTTGTCTGTTTTCTGGTGTGAATTTAGTTCTAGTTTTGCTGAATGTAGATATTTCTGTCTGTAGCCTGTGCCCTGCCGAACACTTTAGGCTGAAGCGCAGTTGACTGAAAACCACCCTGGGCTGTGAGCGCCGCGGCAGGCGGCCACATCGCTCCCATCCCGCTCAGAACATGGGATTTTAAATTTTTTTTCCAAGAGATTTCAGAGATTTTGGTCAACTGGAGTTTTAAAAAAGTAAAAAAAAAAAATAAATAAAAAATAGGCATAGCGTGTGGCGTCTCTCGCCGGCGCCCCAGAGCAGGGTGGTTTTTGGGTGAGAAGCGAGCAGCGGGAGCCGAATTCCTGCCCGTGATGAGGGTCTTTCTGAGCACAGGGTCTGATCTGTCCAGATTTAAGACCAAAAAAACCTGCTTTTAAGGTAGAGCTTCCATCTCCCCCCGGGTCGAGTTGGCTCCAGTGTGAATCAGAGTAAAGGGAGAGGACGGGCAGAGTGTGGAATCGCAGTTTGGGTGCTCTTCTGCCCCGAAAGTGCACTAAAAACCACGGGAGAACACGCTGGGTCACCCTTTGGTGGGACCCCCCCCATTTTCTGGAGGTACCAGGGAACACCCGCCCGTGGGGTGGGCGCCAGGAAAAAGGGTGATTTGCTGTTTTGTAAGAAAACCCTCAGCAGGAGTTGGCTTCTTGCAGCAAGGAGCGGTGGGATCCCTCCCTCCGGCCTCGTTACACACCTCTGATTGACCTGGTTTTAATTAGAAAAGTAAAAATTTATCACGGGGAGAACTTCTGGGG
>JAOXNO010000012.1:5276692-5287755 GCA_028565335.1 Limnodromus scolopaceus
CCCCCCCCCCCCCCCGCACATTTTTAACTGAGGGGGCTGTAAATTCTCTGTTTAATCTCTCCCTGGGGGCTGGGGTTTTCTGCGTCACTTGGGGGGGCTCCAAGTCATTCAGGACTGGGGTCACCCCCGACCCCCCTAAACATCGCACCGGCCCGGAAACACCCCGAGAAGGAGCAGAGGCAGAAGGGGATCATTTTTACCCTACTTTTTATTTTATTTTATTTTTGGAAAATACTCTTTTCATAAAAGTAGCCAGGGCTGTAGGGATGGCTCAGCGTTGGGCCCCGTTAACGATTCGGAGCCGTTAATTGCCTTACGCGCAACCGGAGAGGACGAGTCTCGGGGACCCCCCCGTCCCGCCGGAGGCAGGAGAAGGGGGACCAGGAGCGGTTTCCCCCGGGGCTCCCGCTGCCCCTTCGCACCTGAACCGGCCTTTGTCCTCGGGAAGAAACTAAACCAGGGAGCGTCCTCCCCTCCAGCGAGTCCGGGAGACGCGGCGGTTGTATAAATTTATGAGAAAATTCGAACGTTCCCGGCTACAAACCTGCCCCTTGTAGCTTTGAAATAAAAACCTACTGTTTTTAGGAAAAACCAACCAAATACCCGCTGTGATATTTACGCCCTTGTCTTTGTGACTCGCCGCTTCTCTCCCCCCGCTCCCTTTTTCCTGCTCATCCCTTGCCCACGGGCCCCTCCGTCCCACCGGAGCCGCGGGGAGAACCTCGGAAGTTTAAATCCCTCCGAAATCCCGGCTGTGCCCAGGGACAGGGGCTGTCCTGAGCGGGGACGGGGGGGGGGCTCCGCGTCCTCCCCCCTTTCCCAACCTGCGGGACCGAACGGGGACCCCAGGAACGGGAGCCTCCCAGGCCGTGGTTACGCAGCTCTGGGGGCTCCATCCAGGGCCCCCCCAGCCCCGGCAGGTGCTAAACCCCAGCATTTGCAGCTTAAATTAAAAATATAAAGCAGGCCCTGGGTGTGTGTGTGTGTGTGTGTGTGTGTCTGTCTGTCTGTGTGTGTCTGTGTGTCTGTGTGTGTGTGTGTGTGTTTTTGCACTTTCCCCTCCAGCTGCGATGTCACACATCATTTGGAGCGCAGCCCCCGTCCCCCCCCCGGCGCTTCTGGGCAGGACAACGGTGACTTTCCCGAGTTAAAATGAGAATTATTAACTTCCACAGCCTTTTTTCCATTTTCCTGCGTTTTAAGGGTTGGCAGCACAAGCCCGTGGCTGCAAAACTCCGGTAAATTTTGAAATATTAGTTAGGAAACCCCCCAGATTAAACTTCCCTCCCTCCGTCAGGCTGGACGGTGCTCCAGTTTGGGGTGATGGGTTGTGGGGGGGCCCGTCCCAGCGGGAGCGGCTCCACCACAAACACCAAGGGGGGGAAGGGGCAAACGGGGGCGGGGGGGGGCACAGATTCAGCTGAGCCTGACCCAAACCCTCCCTCTGGCCACAAACCAGCAAAAAAAACCCTTTCCCCATCGTGCTGCTCCCCCCTAACACTCTGTCCCCCCCCAGCGACTCCCCGGGTCTGGTGGGCGGTGGTGGGGTGTTTTTTTGGGGGGGGGGGGGGGGATGTGTGTGTTCTATACTGAGGGTCCTCACACCGAGCCCAGGGAGGGGAAGGAAAAGCCCCACCTGCCCCACGCAGCAGCAATTGCCCCCCCCCTTGGGCACCGCTACCGAGACCAGAAGGGCCAGCGCCCCTCGGTCCCAAGTGTCCCTGCAGGAGTGAAGCCACCCATGAGCCCCCGTTTTCCCACCCGTGGAGCTGGGGGGGGGCCCTTTGCCGGACAGGGGGGGGAGAACCAAGGGCAAGGAGACCCCGTTCCTGAAGCCAACGAGTCCTCCCCGGGCCTCCGCCTCCCCAGCTGGAAATGGGGAGAAGAGAGAACAGCCCCGAAGTGGAGGTTCAGACCCGCTGCTGCAAAATTCTTATTAAAATTATTGCTATTTCCCCTTTTCCTGCAGAGGGGACCCCCCCCCGAGGAGGGACTGGGCTGGAGGAGAAGCCTTGACAAACCCCCACCGGCAATCACACAGAACCTACTCCTCCTTTCAAATGTGGAAAGCCTAGCTGTATTAAAAAAAGCCTTTTGATATTAATATTAATATTATTTATTATAATAAAGAACAGTCAAGCAGCGTGAAAAAAATATATCTTAGCTACATTACCTTAAATTGCCAAAAATATACACATTTTTTCTCTTTTATTTAATAAAAAAAAACCCCAAAAACAAATCGAAACAAACAAAAAAAAAGACACATGCAACATACTAAATGAGACATTAGCATCAAAACGGGTAAAGAAACGTACCCCAGTGCAACTGAAACACAGATAATCTTTAGCTTTTTCATTTTTTCTCTCCCCCCCCCCCCCGCTCTCCCTCTTTTTCACAGAGACAGGACCGTTCGCTGTCGCCCTTCCAGCGGCGTCCCCTTTTCTCCTCCCCCTCAATCTGGGACAGGTCGAGGTGACAGGACCAGGGGAGCACCTCAAAGGGACGGGGGCGCCTTTGGGAGATGTCAGAGAAATGTGTTAAGTGCTTTCTGGCTCCTCCCCAGCTCGTCCTCCCCAGCATCGTCCCTCCCGGCTCCAGGGACCCCCAAAACTGCTGCCACCGCCACCATCAGTGGCACGGCCAGCACAGGGCAGGGGACACGGCACAGCTCGGCCTTTAACAGCGATCCCGGGTGCCAATCCCTGAATTCAGGCCGTGGTTCCCAACCTCTCCCGATGTGTGGGCTCCCAAATATCTCCCCAGTAGCCGGAGGGAGCCCCGAATGGCACCTTCCAGCCTCCCGAGGGCAACCTCCCTGGTTGCTCAGGGATTCGGGCACCAAACCACGGATCTGAACACGGTTTTATTTGCCCTGGGACACACCACGTGTCGTACCGTGTCTCGCTACGCATGGGTTAGATGCCACCGGCCCTCCCTCCCTCCTGTCCCCTCTCCTCCCGGTACCAGCTCCAGGTTTCTCATGAGAAACCTCCGGGTTTCTAATTCCGGGCTGCGAGACGTGGTTAAGTTTGGGAAGAGTTTGACCAGGTCTGGGCACAGGATCAGGCCCTCCTGGTTACGGAGCGGTGCGACGGCCGTGCCGACGGGCAGCAGGACAGCGAAACGGGTGGCAACGCCGATTTGGGACCTCACAGTAATAAAAAAGGTAAAAAAAAACAAAATAAAAATCAACCCCCAGCCCAAGGCAGCCGGGCAAGCAGCCGGCAGAGCCCACACTCGCACCTCAAACGGCCCGTTTTACCCCTGATGCTTCTCTCCACCATCTCGCTGACCCAAACCAGCCCTAAGGGATGCTTCTTCCCAAATCCCAAGGACCAAAGGACCCCAGGACCCCGGCAGGAAGAGCCCTCGTGCGCTGGCAGCCGTCCCAGGCACAGACAGGGCACGGCAGGGCCAGATTTAGCCCCAAAATAACCATTCTACGAGGTGCTTTCAAGCCCAAGACGCCTCAGATGTGGGGGAACCAAACACAGATCCTGCTCTGAGCAGAGGGGGGTTTGGGTGACACCTCTGCTTGCAGAGGGAGGGGGGGACACAACACAGGGTGGGGTGGGGGAAAGAAATAAAAAAAAAAAAAGGGAAATAAAAAAAAAAAGGGAAATTTAAAAAAAAAGGAAAATTTTAAAAAAAAAGTGCAAGCACACAGTTGTGCCAGAGCGATTTCGGGGACAGGGAGGCAAAATTCAGATTCAAGGGAAAGATCTCGTTCCCATTTGGTAAGTGCCAGGGGGGGTGGCCGGTGGCACAGCCCACCCCGTGACTCCCCCGGGAGGTGGCCGGGGACAGGGAGGGTGTCAGCCAGAGCCACCCGTCACCGCTCCTCTCCAGGGCCCGCAAGGAAGGGAGACTTTTAAACATCTTTTTCCTGCATTTCCACTTTTAGCTGCCATCTCCACCTTTCCAATAGCATCTTAACCTTGTTAAAACATTAGCTTTTCTTTATAAAAAAAAAAAAAAAATTATATATATATATAATATATATATATTTCTGAGCAGACAGCAGTGTTCTGCCCAGTTCACAGAACTGGAGGCTGAGATCAGAAAGGTATTTTTCTCTCCTTTTAGCCTTATTCAACCATCGTGGCGACAATCTTCCAAACAAACAAACAGAAGAAATAAAATAAAATAAAATAAAAAGGAAGAAAGGTATTTAGCAGATGAGTTTTCGCCTATAACGAGCTTTTCTAGTACTATCAGCACAGACCCACTGCTGACAAATTCGAATAGTGCAAACTAGTTAGAGGCAGTGGGAATGTGCTGAAAAATATCCATTAAGGTCTGACAACTTGGGGTTTTTTGTCTTTTTGTTTTTGTTTTTAAGACCCTCAGAATTTCCATCAGCTGGAGTCTTCCCGCCGGCCCCCAGGAGCTCTGGGTTGAACCAGGGCAGGAGGAAAAGGGGGGAGGGGGGGGGTTTGTACGTTTGACGTCGATGTCCCCCTTCCCCCGGGGGCTGCCCCAACCTCTCCTTCCATCAATCCGCCGCATCCCAGCCCAGAGGACGCCGAGTTCTTCGCTGAGGTTCCCGGCTGAGAGACGGAGTTAAGGTCAAAAGGTGGAAAACAACGAAAGGGTCCCATGTCCCGGCTCAGGAGACGGGTAATTGTCCCATTGCTTGGAGATCCCTTTGCTCAAGTGCCCAAGACCAGTGGAAGAACGTGGTTTTGCCAGACTGGAGCGATCTGTGGCGGGTAAGAAAGAAAAGGTACCGGATTTGGGGCATTCTCTCCTCCCCACACACGTTTCTATCCCCCGGCTCCGGCCCGGGAAGCGGCTGCCAGGTTCAAATGCACCTTCTGATGTTGGCTACCACAGGGGTTGTACTAGCTACGGCCCCTTTTTGCAAGGTGAAATCTTAGCCTTTGGAAATCTTGGAAGGAAAGAGAGACGGCACAAGGAGCAGGAGTGTGCTTTTTCAGGTGAGAAGTCCAGCAGCTGGCAGAGCAGATGCGACAATGTCCTTTGAAGAAGTAGGTGGCCTTCACCGCCTCCCCCAGCACCAGTCCGTACCCATCGCTCCACCCCTCGTGTCTTTTCAGGCTGGGTTTGGCTCCAGCTGAGGTGTCGGGGCTTCGCGTGATGGCTACAGAGAGAAGAGCATCCCCGGAGCCCAGCGGGTGAAAAGCAGGCGAGAAATCTCAGCTCTGGGACTTCTTCTGACCCTCTCCCTCTGGACCACGGAGGCACCGGCCACCACGTCCCGCTTCCCCAGCTGTGTCACATCCAGCGCTGGCACCGCCGGGTTCCTCTGCCCCGTGCAAGGAAAGGAGCATTCGGATTTGCTCCCTCCACCAAGGGCTTGGCCAAGGATGCTCGATGGTCTCTAGTTCCTTGGCCCTGAGGGGGGGTTACACCCACGCCAACACCCGCTCGCACCCCGGGCAGCGGGTGTTAAAACTCTCTCCTCCGCTCCGCGTGGCAACACAGCTTCGCTTTGAGCCTGTGTGGCACGGAGCAGGGCGGCAGGGAGCGCCCCCCCCCGGCTTCGTTCCTCCCCCCGGCTTCGTTCCTCCCGATTCCAGGGCTGGGTCAGAGACGTAGTGTCTTCCAAAGCACCTCTTGGCATTGCCCAGCGGCAGGAAATGCTTCTCGGAAGCCTTGTGCTCATTGCTCTAACAGTATCAAGGTTGGCTGTGGGAAGCCACATTCCCCTGGCTGAGAGGAGTTGGCTGCTGGTTTGTTCGGGGTGAGGGGGGAGCTTAGCCCTTGTCCTGGGTAAGAGGAGCTCCCTTTTCATTCATGCTCTTTAAAAAACAAACAGAAAAAAAAAAAAAAAAAAAAGAGACGCAGAGGAGAGAGGTATCAGTACCGGGGGGGCAGCAACACGAGGGGGGCAGAAGCTGAGGGCCCTGCTGTGCTGCGGACCTGGACCTGCTCAACCTCCGGGGCTCCTCCGAGATCAACGGAGACACAGGAGCCCCAGGTTTCCCCTCTGCCCAGTTCGGGCCAAACCGGCCCCTCGACCCTGGCCTTTGGCTCCTAAATGTTTCCAACTGGGGGCTGGACCTTCTGGGTACAGGTACAGGCCAGGGGAGGGACGGAGGAGAGATGGAAGTATCACACCACCAGTCCCTAGACACTGGTGTTCCAGTACAAGGCTGCTTTAGAGAGGCCGTAAACCCCTCCACAGCCTCTCCTCCGGGCACAAGATTCCTTCTAAACCCTGGCTTTCAACATGCAGTCGCCTTTGAATTGCACCACGAGGCTCCGATAGGGCCAGCACTGCCCAGGGGCACGTTGTCCCATCCAAGTCCTAGGGTTAACGGAGACAAATCTACAGCCTGTCTCTGCCTCGCTCCTGCGGCAGGTCTGGTGTGTGTCCATGCACACACACACACACACACACACACACAGACACACACGGAAGGGCACCTCGGGAGCCCCTGCGCCAACCCACGACCCTGTCTGGGCCCTAGAGAAGTCCTTGGAGGTAGGATCAGGACGTGACACTGGCCTAGGCAGGGATGTGGCAAAGGAAGGGGGAGCGTTCTGGCCCTGCGCCCTCGCTCCCCCAAGTGAACTGCGGCGCGGGCTCCCTCTCCCCGGGTCTGCGCAGCGCCGGGCACCGCGAGCTCGGCGGGGTTAGGGGAGCGCTAGCAGCATACGCACCGTTCCTTTCGGGGTGTTGCCATCAGCCTGCAGGTTGAGAAACGGGTTAGTCTGTGCTGTGAGGACGGGTGGGATGCCTGTCCCCGAAGCCAGGAGGCTGTTGCCGGGAGCGTTGAGCGGTGGGGTGGCCTGAGGGGCCAGGAGGGCATTGCTAGGGTTGAGCTGCTGGGGGGAGAGGGAGGCCATGAGGGAGCTGCTGCTGGGGGGCGGCGGAGGGGCCGAGGTCATCAGGGCGCTGGTGCTGGAGTGCAGGGGGGCGGAGGTGGCTGCCAGGAGGCTGGTCATGGAGAGCTGGGACGAGCTCGTCATCTGCAGCCGCTGCAGCTCCCTCTTCTGCTGGATTTGCTGCATCATCTGGAACACCAGGGCCTGCTGCTCCTGCGGGGAAGGCCGAGGGAGAGAAGTCAAAGGAGGGACGAAGGGCTCAGGAAGAGGTGACACTTAATACAAAGGAGCCACGCGGGCACACTCCATCCCAGGCAATGCTACTGGGGACAGGGAGAAAGTCCCCTCAATCACGTCTCTGTAGGTAGAGAGAGGGACAGTCTGTCTTGTGTTCATTAACAGCCTGTGCTTATGACCTTTCCGCCCCCGTTGGTTCCTGAAGCGTAGGATTAGCCATCCCCACCTGCAGGCACACAAATCTCAGCTCTTTCCAATCGATTGACCCACGGATTTTAAGTCTGTGGCATTCACCCTCCTGAATTTCTCAATGGGCTGGTAATTTCCTTCCCCAGCCCGTCCCGCTTCCCAGCTCTCCCTGACCAGGGTCGGTGTAGGTGAGCCAGACCCCGTGGGGGGACGAGGGCCACGGCTCACCTGCGCCCCGAGGGACGCCCTCGAATCCATCCAAACTGCGGAAATCGCTATAGCAACCATCGACCACCGCAGCGGCTGAGAGCTGACATTGTTCCCGTACCCACAGGGATGCAGCTGATGACACGGTGACATCAGCTGCTGTAAAGAGAAGCCCTTTGAAATTTGCTTTTCCCGAGTTATAAATAGCCTGACCCAGAAATCCATCCAAAGCAACGGGCCAAGTTCACGGGAGATATAAATGAGCACGGCTTCATTGACGGGAACCGTGAGCGCTCCCGCGCAACCCCGCCGCAGGGGAGGGACACCACAGAGGCTTCTGCAGGGCAAGTGAATGCGGCTCGTACACACTCAGGGGCTTGTTTACCGTCTCTCCCTGCAGCCAGTCCCACAACAGCCCGGGACAGGGCGGCTCTTCTACCCAAGAGCAGGCAGGCAGAGAGCCAAGATTCTTAGAACAGCTGCCTGATCCCTTTTCTGACCCCGAAGTCCTCAGCCACCTACACAGTCCCCCTGGCGTCTCCAGTTCTCCACGTCGGTGTGCCCAGACGGGGCTCACCGGCCTCAGGACTAAGCAGTTTGGTGTTTATCTCTTTCTAAACTCAAGCAATGTCCTCGAGTTCCTCTTCTCCTGTGGGCCCCAGCACATCTGCAAGCCCAGAGCCCCGCGTGCTCGCGGCAGCAGGAGCAGACACGGTTTGCATTCAGAGACGGCTGGAGGAGGTAACAGCACTCCTGATTTTACGGTGGCTTAACGTTACCATGTCCTCACACCCTCGGGATGTGGGAAACCCAGATTAAGTTTTTTTCCTTTGTAAGAAAAAGATCAAATCCCCGTCGCCCTCCCTCCGGGAGGTGCCGCACCTTCCTGCCTAAAGCCTTTCTCCTCGCTCCACCCTCAGCAGCCCGGAGCCACAGCAAAGGCACACGGCTCTCCGCAGCCCTGCGGGCAGGGGATTCACGTGAAGGAGGGAAGCCTAAGTTTTGCTCTCTGCTCCGAGGCTTTCCCATTAAAGAGCTCATCAGATAAAAGGTGCCAGCGGGCACACTCACCGGATTAAGCGGCTGGGAAGTCAGGAGCTGCTGAAGCTGCTGGAGCTGTTGTTCGTGTTGGTGCAAGACGTGCCGCTGCTGCTCTGTCAGGGGACTCAGGCTGGGCACGCTGCAAGGGGAACAGGGCAGGGAATGTCAGCGCAGCCCGTCTTGGCCCTGCATCCGTAGGGTCTGTCTCCCTCCCTCCCTCCCTCTCGGGGCTAAGCTTCTGCTGGAGAGGGCAGGGCTGTCCCCGCGAGCCCCCCGTCCTCACCTGCTCAGGCTGGTGGAGAGCTGCAAGGTCGGAGGCCCGCTCGCCTGCGTCAGGGCGCTCGGAGGCTGGGCGGCCTGAGCTCCGTTCAGATTCCCCAGGATCCCGTTGATGGGCATCTGCTGGCCTCCTGCCAGGGTCCCCATCAGGCCGTCCACCATGGGCACCGTGGAGAGGCTGTGGCTGGCAGTGGTGCCTCCCCCCAGCCCGCTGCCTGCCACCCTGGCCAGGCCATTCACCTGCTGCACCCCGGGCAGGGGTAGCGAGGCAGGACTCTGCTGCAGCATGGGCAGGGGCGGAGGAGTGCTGTGGAAGGACAGGGAAGAGCTGCTCCTGCTGGGGCAACCTGAATGAGGGTCCTGGGGGAGAAACGGACATAAGAGCATCGGACTGGGGCAGCTTGTGAAAGGTCAGCTCAGCTCCAAGGGTGCTTTGGGCAGGAGCTGGAGGTGGGAGGCGGGGGGGGGCTGTGAGTGCAGGTGTATGCTCAGAGGGGTCCCAGAACTCAGACATGCTTTGCTGGATCTCTAGAAGAACCTAGAAGTGTTCTCAGCTCACACTCCCAGCCTCAGACCCTCAGCACTGAGACGAACTGAAGAAGGGGTGCTCCAGAGAAAGAAACCTGATTTCTGGGCTACGAGGCTTTATGAGCTGGGTTTCAAGTCAAGAGCACTGGGACTGCGCTGCTCCGTTCCCTCCCCGAGTCCCCTCCCGAGGCGGCTGGCGGATGCCGTGGTACCTCGGAGGAAGTGGAGAGCGAGTTCTCGATCCCGAAGCTGTTCTTGCACGGGGGGCTCTTGCTGATGCTCAAGGAATCGTTGTTGCAGACTGTACGGAGGAAAGAAGTGAGGACGCAGAGTCAGGGGTGGAGCCTGACGTTGCCACAGCAATAGCAAGGGACAGAGAGATAAATGGGTCAGATCCTCCCCACCGTGACCCCCCTCCCGCCCGCCCCAGGCCACCTCTAGGAAAGGGGACAGGGCAATGCTTCCCACCGGTCCCCTCACCGTTGGGAGGCAGGATGTACTGGGTCTGGCTGCCCGGGCCGTTGCTGCTGGTCACCACGGGGAAAGGGACGGAGAGCTGGACGTTGAGGAGCTGCAAACGCTCCTTCTTGGCTGTCAGCGTCATGATCTGCTCCTGGAGCCGCTGGTTCTCCTTCTGCAGCGAGTGCAGGGCTTTGAGCATTTCTACAACTGCAGGGAACAGAAGCGGGGAAAGGGGGACAGGGTCAGGGGAGAGGATGGGGGACGGACGAAAGAGGAGGAGGGGATCCACAGGAGATACCGCAATTAGACCACGCTGGGGGAAGAGACTGGCCCCAGGTCACAGGCCCACTGCCAGCTACTCCCCCATGGCACAGACTAGCGCTTTGTCCCCCACCCGGCTCCTTCGCCTGTGGGCAGAATCCCAGCTGGCTCCCACACAAACATGCACAAGGACCCCTCCTCCCGCAGCCCATGCCCCGAGTGACTCACTGTTTACGCCGGCTTCCCCGTTGCCCTGCTTCTCCAGGAGCTGCTCGATGTTCGGGGTGGCTTGGGGGACATTCTCCAGCTGCCCGCTGCTGCTACAGGACACCGTCTGGTCGAAGAGGGTGGGCAGGCTGCTGATGGGGGACCTGGGGAAGGGTTGGGGGGACATCAGAGAGGCTTCCCTAGTCTGCACCTCCGCTCCTCTCCTCCCTTCTCCCCATATCTCATCTGCCTCACGTGCCTGCATCCCTCCCAGCCTCCGTCCCCCCCTGCTCCACGTCAGGAGAGCCCTCCGTTCCCGTTAGCCCCGGCTCGTACTGGAAAAGCAAACCTTCCTCCACCGCTCCCATCCCACCCCTAGCCCCAAGGAGGAGCGAAGGACCTGCCTCTACTTCCCCCAGCCTCTTTCCCTTTCCTTGCTGTGTCATCCCACGGCATCCCGGGGTACGGCCGTGCCCAGGCGGATGCGGAGACATCCCCCCCCCCCCGGTGCCCGGCGGCGGAGGAGGACTCCTGAAGGACACTCACATGGAAGAGAGACTCTCCTGGGGCGACGTCCCTCGGCAGCCAAAACTGCAGTCTTCCAGGTCAGGCTCTGGGTGGGGAGAGGGACAGAGAGGGAGAGTGTTCATAGGGCGTCCAGCCCTCGCTGGTTGCCCGGGTCTTGTCACCCGAGGGTCCCCGCTAGATGGGAGCACCGAGCAGCGCAGGGCCACCGGCATTGCATAAGGGCTCCGCCCGCCGTGGGAGGGGCCCCGTGTCATTGCGTGTCACCCTGTGTCACGCCGGGAATGGGGCGGGGGGGGGGGGTGTCACCCAGGGCAGGTCCCCCCGGGAAG
>JAOXNO010000012.1:5287819-5324105 GCA_028565335.1 Limnodromus scolopaceus
GGGGTTGCCCGCAGCGGGAGGGTTGGGGGGAGCCGGTCTCTGCCCCGGCCCCGCAAACCCCAGGGATGGGCAGGAAGAAGCTTTTCCTTTAGCTGTAAAGCTGCGGGGGGCCGGGGGGGGGACACACACAGACTTTGCTGAGCCTGGGAGGATGAATCCATCCTGTGCAAAGCCCCGCTCAGCTCTCCCGAGCGCAGCCCTCTGCCTCCAGCATCCCTTCCCGAATCCCTCCAAAGGCTCCCGATGCTCAGCTCCCTTCTCAAGGGCTTAAATAAGTGTTTCAGGGTCCACAAACTACCCCCACGGCCATCCCTCCGTCCTAGGACACGGCAGTGGTGGGGAGGGAGCCGCTGTGCATGCGCGGGACATCCCCCCATCCAAAGAGTAATCAAGAAGGGAAGTATATTTATCTGCCATTTGCTTTCCATCCCCAGAGCCCGTAAACACACGTTCCCCTCGCTCTGGGACGTGTCAGATGTTGTGAGTACAGCCTGCACCAGCTGGCTGGCTTGCCCCTCCTCTTCTTCACACAATAAGAGACATTTCTAATGTGGAAGAATCCAGGAAGTCTCCTGCAGGGAACACTGTGATTTACAGTGTAATGCCCTGAGCAGGGCATTACTTACTGGCGGTATTTTCTACTGCTGAGAACAAGCAAACGCAGCTGCTGCTCAGCAGCTCTTCCAGACAGGTACGAGCGGGATCCTCGCTCCTTCATCCTTGTGGGAATGTCTTTCCACCCACCAGTTATAACCGGTCCACCCTTCTGGGAGAATCCACTGCTTTCCGGAGGTGCCAGTCAACAGCAGCCTCCCGGTATAAGACACCTTGTGTCTTATAAGACACAAGTCTTGATTTCAGGGACCCCACAAGGCATGAAATCTTCCCAAGTTCTCCAACCAGGAGAGCGCAGGAGCAGTCAGACCACGGCAGTGCTCCTCAGCACCGCTTCCATCCAAGGACCACCTAAAACCTTCGAAAAATAGCCACAGCCCACCGCATGCAGCCCTTTTGCAACCAAATAAATATTCAGCTAAGCTTTGACTGCCTGCTTGTTACCGCCACGTTGTTTGCTCGCAGCCCAGGGAGCCTGGGCACGTATATATATTCTGGTTTTCTGAAACAGTACCAGGCTCCACATTCAATTATCTCCTGGCCAACACCCCCCTGTTGGCTACAGAGCGGGGAGATGACTGAGTTATCACACAGAGACAGCGCTTTCCACGGCAGCAAGTAGGAGACAGAGGCTTGAAGACAACTAGAGAAGATAACTACGTTTGGCCTGTCATCGTGATGAGGCAGGATCCAGGACAAGCCGTGGGAGGAAGAACTAGACAGTAGCTGAGGGAGTGGGAAGATAAGAATCAGACTTTTTGTACTGCCAAAGGCCCCCTGGTATCAACCCGGATCAGCGATAACAGTTTCTCAGTTCCCCCAACTGGGTAACACTGTTTCCCTCCATCACACTAAAACCGGGAAAAGCTCAAATCTTACTGCAATGGAAGCTCCATCTCCATGGGGTCTGGCTACACGGATTCTCTCAGGAAAGATAATCCAAGTTAAAGGCAAGGCAGGATTACCCAAAACTTCACCACCACCCTGTTAACGACCTGGGATTAAAGCAGTCGCCACGCTTTTAAGTGAAAATTGCCCCATACAGGAGGTTTAATGAACGTTAATTAATCCCTCTGGGGAAAAAAAAAAAAGTGAATTTGGCTTAACACCCTGTGGGCCACTAACTCCAGCAGGAGGAGATTGTGGGGAACAAACCTTAAATGTGACAAGAGGCAGGAGGTGTTCTGAACGCTGCCTGAAACTGGGAGAAACACACCTTGAAGCTCCTAAGATCCCAGTCAAACAAAAAGAGCAACCTTGGAAATGGAAACTAAGGATCAGGCCTTTTTTTTTTTTCTTTTCCTGAGCACTCGGTTGGATTTCGCCTACATGATTCATTTATTAGTAGCCGCGGGGCTGGAACAGAACCCAGACTGCCGTGTTGTGCCTGAACCACAGGGCTATTCCTGAGGGTTGACTGGCTTCCTCCTCCTGTCAGCACCTTGCCAAAATCCCAGCAACAACGGGGAAGTGGCACTGGGTCATCTCCCTCCTGTGGATCACCGGGAGGGAAGAGTAACTCTTTGAATCATCCCATTCTCTCCTTAATTCCAGGTGACTGAATCACTCCTGCCTCGCAGCTCCCGTGACACGATTCCCGCTGGGGTCGGCTGCGCAGTTCCCTTCCCGTCGCCCTCGAGAGACAGAAGGTGCCGGCGGGGCCAGACAGACAAAATGCCACCAGTGACAGGTGGACAGACAGACGGGTACCTTCCGTGGGCTTGCAAAGGTCATACGCAAGCAGAGGTGTTCGTTCACGCTTTACATGCAGGCATGCACACTTGTTAAGGTGAATAAGGGCACGCTGGTGTCAGATCATCTGGAGAACTTGGAGCCACCTCTAATGAGGACCTTTTAAAGTGCTTGTCACTCAGCGTGACACCGGGCAGGGCTTTACCTCCCAGGAGGAGCTGCCAACGGTTCTGGGCTAGGGGAGCATGAGACAGTCACACCACTAACTGCAACAGCTGAAAATCAGGAGGGTGCTTTTGTTTAACTACTGGTGCAAAGCAAAAAACAACAACAACAAAAAAATCAGTCCCACTCTGTTTTGGGGAAAAAAAAAAAAAAAAAGAAAAAGAAATCTCATGATGCTTCCAGTTTCCTGCTTATTAACCAGGCAATTTTCCAAGAAAAATGAATTTGCCTTGGTGGGAAAAAATGAGCAGTTGTAAGTAATTCAGTGTTGGCACGTTCACGTTTGGAAGTTGAAACAGTGGATTTTGTTGCATTCATGACAAAGCCAAAGGGGAAGGGCAGAAAGTAACTCAAAACAGAAATGGAAGATGAGAATTAAGAGTGTGAGATATCCCTCATTCAAAAGATTTTTAAAAAAAACCAACAGAAAACAAAGCCCCAGTAAAAACTTTTAACTTATTTTGAGCAAGCAAAAGCTCAGTAGTTTGCACTAGGTTTGTACGGCTTTAGCGTGTAAAAAGACAACAAATTTCAGTAAGGAAGGACCTAAATTCTTGCACTTTTGTAGCACGTGTCCAGGGACACACATTGTCCAACGGACACACCAGCAGATGTGCTTTTACAAGATTTCAAGCCAGCATGTCGTTAGGGCAAACACAAGCACCCCCTGCTTGGGGAAAAAGCCACTGTCCCTCTCTGCTAGCCCCGGGCTCTCACACCCATGGGATGGGGGCAGGCAGGGAGGGCGGCTGGAGAACTATGGATGCAGTTGTCTCAACTCTTCCAGGGAGACCCCTTGGGAAGTCCAAACTCACATACCTTCTGATTCACGTACCTGCCCGGCTGCTTTCCGACTGATTTAAGAGCGGGTTGATTGATAGCCCAGATGCGAGGGGGCTTCCAAAAATATGTGAGGAAGGGAGGCTGAATGTTGAACCTGCCAGTGAGAACACCTACATGGCAAAACAAGGAGAGTGAGAGAGAGAAAAGACTTCTCAAAAATACAAGAGGAAAATAACTTCATTATTCCATCTCCTCTTGAACCCAGCTTGCTCATGAGAGAGAGTGTTAAAAATATCTCCTTGGAAGTCTCGCTAGACAGTTGAAATCTTCCCAGCCCCGTCTCTGAGCCAAGAGGGCTGAATGAGCCATGTTAACACTGAGGCTGTAAAACTAACTCTCTCTTCCCTGTAAAACACCTCTCACAGTGAGCTCCCGACAAAGGACAAGGCTCCGTCTCCTGGCACACACACAGCCCACCCAGCTGGGACGTGCGAGCCCTCCCACCAAGTTATCTGTGCTGCAGAGCGAAGGTAGGGCTGGCACCGGTGGCAGGATCCTGCCGAGCAGCCAGGGACGAGCAGCATGGGGACAGCCAGGCCTCTGCTACCCGAGCGCTGTCTGTGCTCCCCTTACAGTCACTGGAAAGCACCACGTCCTTCTCAGTTGCAATTTCTCCCACCCCAAAATAGGCTGCTCTGATGCAAAATTGCCTACATCTTTCTACTGACTCTAAAGAAAGCTGCAGTTGGCAGCTCCCCTCCAAACTGAAGAGTAGCTGTTCCCAAGTGGAAAAAGCAACCCTTCTGTGCCCACTGCTCTGCCAGCGACTGCTCTGCCACACGCTCTCCTGAATTACAGTCCCTCTCCTGGTCCTGATGTTCTTACCTGCGTGGTGGAGACCGAGGAGGAGGAAGCTGGGATGGTGCTAGCAAAGGGCGACCGGTTGAGCTGTGGGAGAGACGACGTACCCTGGTGTGCCAGCAGGCTGGAAGAGAGGGGTGTACTGCAGACAGCTCTGAGCACTCCGCCCCCGTGGGAAATAGGGTCCTTGTTACTGGTGTAGATCCCTGCAAGGGGAGGAGACGTGTTAGAGAGCCACGCACCCCTCCCATGGCCTGCAAGCAGCTGGTTTTCTGCAGGGCTTGATCTCACAATGGGAGGGTGGCACCGATGCACAAGCCCAAGTGCAACATGCACTTCAGCATCTCGTAGCCTGGCTTGCAGCGAGGGTGGTCACAGTCTGCAATCCATCTATCAAAAGGTATCACAAGCTTTTCCAGCCTTGCCCCTGCCCCCCCCTTCTCATTTGCCCCCCACAACCCCAGAAATTGCAGCATAAAGCAACTCACCGAAGGGACAAGTCAGTGGCAGAAGGGGGTGATGGGCTCAGAGAGTCCCACTCTCTGCTGCCCGTGCTAGTCAAGAGACCACACTCTTGCTGAGCTAACCTGCCCCCTGAGGGGCGATGGTGGGGCAAGGACAGATGAATGAGGAAGAAAAGGTGAGGAGAGAGCTGCTGCGGAGGGAGGACACAGTCTGACTTCCCCCTGGCTTAGGCAGGCAGCAGAGGCAGTGCCCAAAGCCGGGTCCCTCCGAGCCCTGCCAACACCTCTCCCCAGAAGAACGGAAGAAGGAGCAGGCAGGAGAGCGGGGCCTGGCAGCCACCTCCTCTTTGAAACATCCCTTTGTTGTTCCGGGGTGGGGGGGGGAGGCAAAAAAAAATTGGCCTAAGGTTATGATTATGGAAGTTGCATCAATTCCTGAAGCTCCTCTCCTCTCTCAGGCAGCGCAGACAAACGGGCCAGGGCTCCCAGGCGCACACAACAAAATTATACGCCACCACCCCCCCCCTCTTTGCAATCTGACCTAAATTGGAGCATCTGCAAACAACCCACAATAGACCGATGACAAGTTCTGCTGCCAGAACAGTGTCAAACCTCAGCCCCGAGCAGCACGCCCCTCCTCTGCCTGCTGCCTTAACCCCTTCCTGCCCCACGTCCTGGCTATCCTTAGCCCTGCCAGGCCAGGGAAGGGGGCTCCGGCTGGGAACAGCCATAAGCCTCTCCGAGTTAATGGCACACCAGTCTCCCAACCCTACGTGGATGTGGTAAGACCAGGATGAGAGGGTTTGCTTTTAAAAGAGAGGTTAAACTTGAACCACTTCTGAGAGTCCCTCATTTGGGGTCAGACTGTGGTTGTTCTGGTTTGGCCTGGGAATACCCCCTCCCAGTATTGCTTTGGGACTGAAGCTCTGAGGTTTGCCAGCACTTGAGAAAAAAAAAAAGTTTGAAATGCTCCCCCCCCAGCTCCAATCTGAAGGTCAGATCCAAGGAGAGAGAAGCTGACCTGGAGGAGATTCTAGAACGAAGGCCAAGATGGGAAGGGGAGACCCACATGTGCATTTTCATAGCTCCCGTGAGTGAATTAAAGGGACTGGCCCCTGTGCTGACGGGTCCAGACACCAGCCAAGTGTGATGAAGGTGACAGCATGGCTGGGAGGAGCTGTGCACACCTGGAGCTCGAAGGGGGAACGTACCTGAGCCCAGCAGCGGGGACTCCATGCTGAGACTGGGCAGATTCCCCGTGTGGCTGAAGGACCGGGAAGAGTTGCCGATGCTGGAGCTAACGAGAGAGCCCCCGGAGAAGGGCGACGAGGAAGTAGATGTGGACCCAGCCAGCTGGGCACCCAAAATCTCTTTGCTTTTGCCCCCTTTTGGCCTGCCAGGCCCGTGCTTGTTCTTCTTGCTACCCTTGTGCTTCTTTTCCTTCAGCACCTCTCCCTCCTCCATGCTGAGGGACGGCATGCGCTTGTGGCTGCTGCTGCTGCTGCTGCCACTGGTCCCACTGGTCCCCACGGCAGGGCCACTGACAGGGTTCGAGGCTTTATAGTCCACGGGGGAAGCATCACGGCCTCTCTGCTGGCTCACCGCGGAGGTGGAGAAGCGCATGATGGACCCGAAGCCGGAGAAGATGACCTTCTGCTCAAAGACGTCCCCCTTCTGGCCTTCGTATAGAGGGGAGCAGTGGGAAGAAGAGGAGGAAGAGACAGGCTTCCGGTACTTCTCGTCGTCCTGCTCAAGCTTGGGGAATGTCACAAAGTCCTGGGAGCACTGCAAGTTGCTGCAGGAGGTCCCTGGGGGAAGCAGAAGGGAAGCAGATATAGGAAGGCTCATGGTGGCACAAAGTCAGCCCAGAAGGCAACAGGAGCAAGGTCACAACACGGATCCTCTGCCACAAGCTTGTTGCTGAGCTGAGGGACAACTTGGTCACCTCCCAGCCCTGCTCCTGTTGCTTTGACACTCTCTAGCAAGCATGAGAGGTGCAGACCAGCAGCTTCACCCCATCCAAACGTGTCTGCTCCCCCAGGCCCTGCATCACCACCATCCCTCCTGCACCGATTAGGATCCCCAGGAGATGCCTCACTGTTACGACAACAGCTCAAAAATGAACTGCGCGAGGTGGGAGCAGATGGGAGCCCTGCAAGGCTCTGACTCAGGACTCAGGGGAGCCTGGAGATCAGGTTTTGGCTCAGGTCTCTCCACTCGTACTCCTTAAAACACTGCTGCAGACAGTACCACCTACAGAGGAGAGGGCAGGTGCTGCCCATATTGCCTGTGCACAGAATCCCTTCCCTCCGCCCTCCACTCAGAACATCTGGAGCTGGTTTTCCTTGCAGTGCAGCAGGCCTGCACCGGAGGGGAGCTGTAACGCTCATCCGACCCAGTTCTTCCCTCTGCGCAGGGAGTTAGTAGCAATAAGACTCTTCCCTTTCCCTTCAAGGGGTTAAAAAAACAGCCACCAGCAAAGCTTCGGAGCACTAGCTGGTGAGCAGGTATCTTTACGAAGCAAAACATCACCCCTTGCTTCTCCTTTCCCTCTTACCTGCCGGCTGGAAGGTCCCGCTGGATGAAGCCGAGCTGAAGCCAACCGAGCTCTTCCCGCTCCCCGTCTTTTTCCCCTTGTGGCTGCTGCCATGGCTTGAGGATTTCTTGCCTTTCACCTCCGACCTGCCGACCTCCGAGGTCTCTTTGCTCCCCTCATGGTGGCTGGTGGAGCCCTGGCAGCGGCAAACACAGAGGTGACTCACTCAGACCAGATGTGGCCACAGCGGGGGCTCTTTTTACCAATTTCCCCTTAAGAGAAGTAATTGCCCCCTCTGCCCACAAAGTGATGGTCAGGTCACGTTACTCAGGGGAGAAAAAGCAACATTTCCCTCTGTTGCTGCGTGGTGGCACCAGGCTTTATACCCCTAGGGATTATACTCATCCCATCTCACTGCAGGAAATTAAACAGGGCACTGACAATCAGGGCACAGACACCAGAGATGTCAGAAGGTTATTCAGCCCAAACAAAATCTGAAATTTGGCTGCGATTCAAACAGGTATTTTCAGCTGCCTCTCTCGGGTGTGCTGTTCTCAGCAAGGTCATCCCACCTGGGGGAACCTGCTTGTCCTTGTGCCGTGACGGGAGTTTCCCTGGGCTCCCTAAAGCATCCAGGGATCCAGGGAAGCGCCTCCCCTGCCAGCCCAGGGCTTTCCAAATCCGCTGCAGTAAATATTTCCCAGTGACATCGCTAGAGCAGCATCTGACCATGCAGCAACAGATGCTATCCAAACCCCATCTAAGCCCGCAGGAGACAGGGAAGCAAAGGGGGCTGAAGAGGCTGGCCAGATGCTAGGAAATCCAGGAGCTTGGGATGAGAGAGAGAAGTGTGGGAGTTTAGCAGGGGGGGTGGAGAGTGGAATGAACCGAAAACCAGATCCCCCCGGGCACCCACGCTGGGATATGAAACCTTCACCTTCAAGTCACTTCAAAGCCAAACTAGCAGCGTTCAAAGATCACTTCTTGCAATATATTACCGCAACCAATCAATATTATAGATACAGCTCCAACGTGATGGCTACAGCCCAAAATATAACACCTGTACATTAGTGCAAACACCTTCTATTTCTTACGGAGCAGATACAAGGAAGACACGGAGAAGCACGATACCTTTCTTACATTCCACTATCCCTGACTCCAGATGACCTCTTCTTGGGGAGAGCTAAAGAAAAAAGGGCTTGTAATGCAGACTCATGAATGCCCAGATAAAAATCTCTCCCCATTCCTCCCACATGGTTTAATCACTCTGCACAATGCAACAGCTGGCAGCCTAACACACACCAGATGTGCCGGGAATATGAAAGACAGGAGGAAGGGAGTGGTGGAAATTAGGGGGGAGAGGAGGGGGAATCTGTATTTTCTCATCACAGACTCCTGGATGTAGGAGATTAAGCCTCCTTGATTTACGAGCTCAGAGGGAGCATGAAAATCTTTCCGACTTTCCACATCTGCCCGGGGAGGGAAAGGAGAGCAGTGTCTGGGGGCTAGGGGATGTCCTGGGACCGCTCATGAAGTCGCAGGAACGAGATGGCTCACGTCTCAGCAGAAACGCAAAGCCCCGAATTCTCCCCCCATAAATTCACCTCTTTGGAGCTCGGCAGAAGGTGCACGAGCCCCCAGAAGGGCAGGGGGAAACCACATGAGAAGACATGTTCTAAATCCAGAGTGTCGGGAAGGGAGTGCAGGGCAAGTAATGAATTAGTGCAGGGTGGAAGGGGGAAATCTGAGCTGGGAAATAAATCTTAATCGCAAAATTAAAGGGGGAAGGAAAACGGGGGTGGGGAGGGAGAGAGGCTGAGCTGAAGGCGGTGAATGGACAGACACTCACCTGTAGGGCTGACCTGACCCCACAGACCTCCCCGAGAGACTCCCAGAGATTTTGGGGGCAGGATTTACCCACCTCCTGCCAAATGCTTGCCTAGATATCGTTTTGCCAAACGGGTCAGGGCAGACAGATCTGTATGGTAGGACCACGAGCTCTCCTCAACACAAAGCGCCCTTCTCCAGCAGCCGCTCCAGAGAGCCTGAATTTGGGGCAAGGGCCCAAGCGCTGGAGCCGAGGAGCAGGGAGAAGGAAGCTGAAACTGCACTCACTCACTTCCCCTCTCTGTGCCTCTATTTCTTCCCCACTTTGCTCCGTGGAGCCTGCAAAGCTTTGTGTGGCAGCGGAGCCTTCCAGGAGACACACGTGGCCGGCCAAGCACAACACGGCCTTGGATCTGAAGGGGAGGGTCTGCTACCATCATGCCAATATTAATAACAGTGAGGAGGGCTGCAGTCCCACCGCCTCCCTAAGGAAGGAGATTCTCCAGCCCAGGAATGCTGCCGAGAGGGAGCGGGAGTGGAGAAACCTCAATCTCTGGCTCATCGGCTTTTCTCCAGCATGGAAACCCGTGTGTGTGTGTGTAGAAACAGCAATATTTTGTGTGTTGCAAACAGGTGGGGGGGGGGAGGAGGGCATGCTGCAGAGGAAAAAAAACAAAATAGGGAAGCACTGAGGAAGTGAGAGAGCTCTCTTTTCAAAACGAGGCAGCAGCTACGTTTTGAAGCTCTATTTAAAGCAACCAAGTGAAAAATGTCACCAGAATAAACCTGCTGCCCCAGCTGGAGGTGACAGTCTGATGGGGAAACTCCTGCCTCAAACCTGGAGCCGGGAGAAGAAAGACGAAGTCGCGCGGGCACCCAAGCGCAGGCATGCACGCACCTTCCCCCCCCGGCACTCGCTGTCCCCCGAGTACCTGTTTCCTGGCCTCCCTGTGACACTGTGCAGCACCCAAGCTCTTCATTCATTAATTTATTTATGGGAAATCAGAAGAGCATCTCTTTGCCTCCTGATTGGCGGGACGAGCTCCTTAGAGGGAACCACTGACGAAATACAGAAGGGGTGGGGGGAGGCTGGTGCCGCGTCAGAAACACAGAGCGGCTTTGCCCTGGATTAAACTACTGGAGAGGGGAAGGAGGGAGGACACCGCCGAGGAACAATGCGACGGGAGCAGGAGCTCCTGCAGCCCACGCAGCGCAGGGCGATGCGCCGAGGCAGCCAGCCGGGCAGGATGGAAGCACCAGCTGCCTTTCCGCGCTGGATCGCTCGTTAGAGGCCAGAGGAGTCTCCATCGGGATGCTCAGCTACAGCATCTCCGTGTCTGAGCCACCGGCAACCTTTAACCACGTCCCTTCCCTCAGCCCTGAGACCAGGCAGCACCGTGCTCTGTAGGTGGGGAGGGGAGACACAAATAGGCCGAGACCATTTTTCTAATTCCCTAATGTCACCAGCAAATTCCCACTCATGTCGGGGCAAGGGATGCTAAAAGGCTCAGGGATTCTTACCGCCAACCTCCGTGCTGAGACATGCTTTGATTTGCAGGGGTAATCATCATCCTTCCCCCACAAGCCCCTACCCCATCACAGCCACTGTGAATTTGCCTGAGCCAGGCACGGTGTAGAGGTTCCCAGGATCTGTCAGCTCCAGACCAGCCCTGGGTAGATGCCGAGAGCTCAAATAACAGTGGGAAACCTGGAAAGTCTCCCTGCAATCGTGCGCTCTCGGCCCTGCTGTGTTCCCTCTCCAGCACCTGAGCGGGAGAGGGTGGGTGCGGGGAGGCCTTGGCATCCCCGGCTTAGATTACAAAACCCAGATCAAGCCAGATGTTGGAGCCCAAAACACGTAGCATGTGCGAGTGTGTGTCAACAAGTGATCGTGATGTCTGCAGCTGGCAGGGGAAGGCAGCTGGGGTGGCTTGCGATCCTGCAGATTTACTGCAAGTGCAACAGAGAGCGGCAGGACGGCTCCCCAGGGGCATCTGCGGGGGGAGGGAAGGGGCTGCTCGCTCTGCGCTGCTCGCTCTTTGCCTGCTCGCTAACCTCGGTTGCCAGAACCAGCTACACGGAGGGATCCCGAGCGCAGGAACTGCCTCCGGAATTTGTCTGGCAGCCTGTGACTCCAGAGCCCGAGCAGCGCTGGCTGCCAAGACTTACTGGTGAGACTCATTGCTCCTCCCCCGGCGAGAAACCCTCCCCTGCCCCAGGCCCGCTCCATGAACACCATCTTTCCAACAGGCTGTTCAAAAGCATTAGTAGTTGGCAGCGCTTTGTAGCTTTTGGATAGACCACATGAAATAGCCAGAAACTATTCTAGCCAGAGACTATTACCCAGAGGGGATGTTTTCTGCCTCCTTCCCACCCCCCAAAAAGTCTGTAGCAGCTCCAAGTAGCCGGCACGACAATGAATGAGAGCCTGTATCCAGCACAAATCCTCTCTCTACAACCCTTCCATCTCCAAATCCACCACCGGAGCAGCACAGGGGGGGATTTCCAGCAGGTCAGCTGCTCCGTGTGTTCTCTGGAAGGGACGCTCCCGTGGCCCACAAGCAGGGTCTCCTGCCCCTCTTTGAGAGCGGTGAATATCTCATCGCCCAAAGACACTTTTCAGAGGCAGGAGGAGAGCTCAGGAGAGGTGTTATGAAAAGTTGTTTGCACGCTGTGAATTCACACCCCAGTTTCACTTTCCGGTGTAGACGAGAGCTGAGGCCACACAACCGTGTTTTCGGTATGTTTGTCCCCTAAACCAGAGTGAAGCAGGGAGAGGCTGTCACCGCACAGACAGGACACGGAGGCCTGGTGGAGTCCAAGTGTCAGATATTAACGGTATTTAGATTCCTAGAAGTCGCAGGGAAGCACTCAGTGAGATGTTCGAAAATCTGGCAGAAGTCAGAGGTCTAGCACAATTGATTTCAAGAGGAAGACTGAAACCACATCAAAGGATCTTCTTCAGAACTAAATGGTTCAAGAGGGGAGCGCAGGGTGGACGACATATTAGGTGAAAATTGGAACTGAAAATCAATCTGGATTGCAAAATTAAAGGAAAAGGTGAAGCCAGAGGCCAGGCTGCCTGAGGGAGTGAGGAAGTGGGATATACCTCTCCAGGGGGATACAGCACCAAGGGCTGCCCCAGCCTCTTGTGGCTCTGTGCGGCCACTCTGGGCCAGTGTCCTTCTCCCAGACATCAGGACACGACCATCTGCAGGTCTTTGAGATCTGCTCTCACCCGACTGCTCCCCATGGAACACTGGGGGTTGTGTCACCTGGGGAATTTACCCTCTGGTTCCTTGGGTAACTTGGAGAAAACCATGGAGATGATAAATTATTTGGCCAGGATCATGCAAGTAGAAAAGAGAGGAAGAGACCCCAGCTCTCTTCAGACCCCAACCATGGCACAGCAGGAACCAGCAACGCTCTTCTTGCAGTCACACATCAGCTTCTGGTTTGCTGCATCTACACTACCCACTGGGACACGCTGTACTAATCTAAGACCCAGAAAGGACAAAGACGGTTTTGGCTTCGAATAGGGCACTTGTTTGGACACGCTCCATTAATGTGTTTCAAGGTTTTACATTAGTCTAACCCGGGCAACGTTACACTCATGCAACAACCTAGAAAGCCTCATACAACCACCCCCGGAGGGGTTTGTGCGAGGTTGTAGCGGCTCTTAGGTTTGAACCTTTGGTAACAGAGGGTTTGAACAAGGCTTTGGGATCTATGCAAACAAAAAAAGCAAGGGAAATACACTCTCTGTTATGAGGATTAATAATAACTCCCTAGGGAAACACTAAAACCCTGTCACTCAAGCACAGCTACAGTAATTAGGATCTCCTGAATTTCAGCTTACAAAGAGTTGAAAGCTGCCTGTAAAACTGAATTGCACCCTTCCCTCCGTATTTATGAAGGTCTGGCAGGGCTTTGGAGGAGACAGTGGGTAATTGTCTAACAACCACTCGGGCTGGCCAGGAGTCAGGTTTTGGATTTCAGTTCAGCTTGAGAATAATCTTCTTAGGCCATCAGTTCCTGACAGCCCTGTTAACTGGGTGAATCTGCTGTTCCCAAAAGCCAGAGCTGAGCTGCCCGAACACGAGCACAGGTAAATCGAGAGCGATTGCAGCTCAGGGGCTCTCCCTCCACTCGGTCCCGCCGTAACTTTCTGCTGCTCCCAGCCAGAGAACCGTGAGACCGGCTTTGCCGTTTCAGCTCTGACCTACATCCACTCCCTGCTTCCAGGCCTGGCCGCACACGCAACATAGAAAATCCTCTCCAGTCCTAACCCAAAGCAACCCCGTGCTGACTGGCAGGAGCTTTCACTCTTCCAGACTGCCCCTGCAGTGTTTCTCACATGTGCAGACACCGTTAGCCTGTGAATTTTCATCTTCACAACGCAGTCCTGCCACGTAAAGGACACCCAAGCCTTTCCGAGTAGCATTTCTGTGCACAAAAGGACATTCTTGGGACACGTTGTTTATTTGTCTTAGCAGGAGCTCGGCCCTAGTTCTGCTCTCCCTTACATCAGGACGGCCCTGCTAAGGAGCTGCATTAATTCACTTTCCCACTACCGAGAGCACAGCTCCAAAGGTCCAGGCGCTGGAGTAACCTCACCTGTTCCCTGACCCCAAACAACTGCAAACTCGGCCCTCACCTTGTCGCAGGCGAGCTCGAGGCAGGTTCTACTGTGTCCATTGTGCATTACTGGAGTCTGGGGGCTGGCACGAATTACAGAAAGCTCAGGTCTATCCTGATTTACAGCCAGGAGCCCGCGTCAGCAGCATCATTTCAACAGCGAATATCAGAAACACACACTGACATCCTGACTGGGCCCCACCAGTTCTGGGCACTGGGCAGCCAATTCTGCACAAGGGACATCTTCCCAGCAGGGAACTGGACAGCCTCGACACCTCAGGAGCAAAATAGGCCACCACATTGTGCCCCGCTGCCTGAATTTTCCTGAAATGAAGGAATTCAATAAGAACCAACCTCCCATTGTCTCAGAAAAGCTACCTCTATTATGCACTTTGAAGATTTTATGTGCTTCTAAGATTGCCTGGTTTCCCCCCCCCATCTCAGCTCTATCAGTTTGTCTAATAAAAGATAACACCTCCTCCCACAAGCCTTGCCTTGCTTATCCACCTGCCTGAGCCGTTTACAACGTGGCAGCAGCAAAGGCCAAAGCACGGATATTTATGCTGCGAGAGCTTGAAATCCAAACATCTGCTGCAAAGCAGGCTGGCACTTACAGCTCCATCACTTGGGAGTTCAGCTCCATGATTGTGTCGTCAGCGCTGACAGAAATCAAGGCAGCTGCCATGCTAAATTCCCAAGGTGGGCGTCGAGGTGGGGAGTCAGGCAGAGAGAGCGAGAACGTGACGAATCAGGAATCAAAAATAAATGGACAAAAGCCCTTTCTCTGCTCTTCTCTACTCTCCTCCCCGTTTCCTAGGAAAGCCGATGGTTTTCCCCTGCCCTCCCTCCCCACCCTGAATTCATACACTCACATGCTGCGGGTTGGGTACCTTCTCTGCAGCCACGGGCACCGAGGATGGGGTAAGGCTGGTGGGAGACTCCGGACGTTTTTTGTGCTTCTGTTTAGGTCTTTCCTTGTCTTTCCGACTCTGCAAAAGAAATCAGAGAGTACTGGAAGGCTAACTTTCCCTCTGCTGAGAATAGCAGTTGTAAGGGAAAAGAAAGGAGGGTGTGTAGGGGTGGATTTACAACCATACATTCATATTCCTCTTCCCTTCTCCACCCATCCACACGAGCCCAGTATCCCTTCCCCCACATCCCAGCTTCTGGCTGGGAGCGTCCCACTATCTCTACCCCAGCTGCAGCCAACATCTGGAGTGCAGAATATCAACAGAAGCCCAGGAATCAGTTTATGGTAAGATGATAGGGAAGGACTTAACAAGCTCTGGCTGATTTCAAGAAACCTGAGCCTTCCTCCTGCCGTTTCCCCAAAGGGACCCTGTGCCCCTTCACCCTCGCTCTCCACCTTCCTCAAGGGCTTCTCAGACCCACCCTGCACAGTCAATGGGAGAAGCTGGATTTCAGCACGTGTTGCACGTGCACAGGTGAAGAGATCAGTCAGCGGAGATCTCAGAACCCTGGCTTCAACCTGACCTAGAGATCCCCCCCATCTCCCCTCCCACCAGAGACAGCTGGGCTGGGTCCATCTCTGCTAACAGGAGACAGACTATTTAGTTGGATTTCGTCATCCTGTTCTTGCTCTCACTAAAACCCCAGAAACAGAGGATTCTTCAAATTGCAAACCGAGGAAAAAATCATGGCCTGAGAAACCCTGAGTCCTGCCTGCCCTGATTTTATATTCTCCTGGGGAACGAACTGTAGTAAGGAGGTAATTCTTACATTGTGCTGTCTGGATGTTTATGCTACAACTGAGATGATACTAAAACTGAGATGAGTGAAAGGACTGAAAACATAGGCCTGTGTGGCCTCAAGTCAGTGGGGCTTGAGGATGCCCAGGCCAGCTGGCACACAGGATGGATGGAGAGAAGAGCGTCTCCATCACACACTCCTGCTTCCTCCCCATCTTCCTCAGTTCCACACTCCCATGGGAACACACTCAACGGACTACAGGACTCTTCCGTGCTACCAAAGTCAGCTAAGAGGTGGCCTTCTTTCCTGAAGCTGCCGAAACTTCTGTGCTGAGCTCCAAACTTCCCAGTGTGGTCACTGGTGCGTGGACCAAGAGAGCTGCTGTCAGATAAACACCTAGGGGAGATGCAGGGCTTAGAAAAACCAATCCTCTTGTCTCCGAGACCTTTTGGTGGGAAAGGACGCACATTCTGCTACAATTCCCTCACGCGGGTGTTTTATTCTAGAAGCTGAAGTCCTCAGTCTGGACCGAAGGTGTGTTCGGAACAGAACAGTCACATCGAAAACCACTGATGCTCCAGAAAGACGCTGATTGTTTCCTCATGCAGGCAAAGCCCTGAGGCTACAGCTGCCAGCACACACCAAAGCCGGGATGCTGTCAGGGGAAGATGCGATTGCAGCAAATATATGAGCTCCACTACGTGGGTTTTTTTTTTTTTTGGGGGGGAGAAGAGGGTGGAATAATTAGCTTAGAAAACAATACACTAAATGGGAGTAAAAAGGGGCAGGAGGAGGGGGAGGGCAGGAGGAAAAGGCTGGAGAAGGCAAGCATGAGGTGAAGCAGAGATGAAGCAGAAGTGCTCCAGAAATCAGCACCTTCCAGTGTGGGTTGGGCTGAATTTCCACAGCCCGTGAAAAGGAGACCCAGGCTGCAGCCCCCAGAGACCCCGCGGTGTAAAGCTGCCGTGGCAGAAGCTTTCACTGGGATGAGCTGGTGAAAAAAAAGGAGGCAAATCCAGCCTCCAGCTTCACTGCGCTTGCTGAGTGCACACCCAGCGCTGCCAATACCCATCACTTTATCACACGGTCCTGGTGTTTGGCATCTGTGTTAAAGCCTCTCTTCCTAGAGCTTCAGCATTTTACAAGAATCTCCCTTTTTCTTTTTTTTCCCCCTCTTTCTTTAATACACATTTCCAGCTTTGGCAGCGAACAAGGAAAGCTTGAAAATGCGATTTCTACAGACTAAGTGCCGAAAAAACAAATTAAAATTAAATCTTTACTAAATCTCCTAATACTGGGGGGCTTCTCATGCTATAAACACTGTCTAACCCTCCTGGGTCTTCTAGGACAGGAAGACAGAGAAACTGTGTCCCAGTTAGTTAAGCAGCTCGTCACAGACCATGTGCACGTCAGCGTTCATTATTCCAGTAGCAGCAACAATTTGCACTCAGTTAATAGCACACAGCAGAGAGGCTCGACCAGCTGGAAGAGAGGTTTTGTTTAATATCTACATCTCATTTTACAAATGGGAAAACCAGGGCAACACGGGATGAGAGAACTGGCCAGTATTTCACAGAAAGTCATGCAAAAATTGAGAAAGAAAAGTCAGGGATCCCCTCCCCACCTGGACACACTCCCGCCAGCTTGCAGATGCTGCCAGTGCCACTCTCGGAAGGTAGAAATGGAAAACAGGAGCCAGACACCTCATTACACTACATTGTGCCAAATTACTGCACAAACCCCAGTCCTTAAACTTTCCGAATATCACAAAGCTTATTCTCCCATTTTCAGACTCCGAATCCCAAATGCACATCAGTCCCGAAGCTGCAAGAGGAGGGAATAAGATACAACGCTGCAAACGCCAGCGAGACAGGACTGTAATGATTTAATTTCTCATACCCTGGTCAAGATGAGAGAAGGCAGAGCCAAGCCATTTTGGCTAACGCCAAGGAACCTGCACACCTACATACACACACATCCGCACGTGCACACGCAGGGGGAAAACCAGAAACGTCCTGTCACCGCAGCGAACCATAAAAACCTCCCACAGCTTCATTGTGATGGCAACCACCAAACTCACATCCTCCAGCTTCAAAATCCTGGCCGTCTCCTGTCTGAAAAACCTCCCTTGGCTGTCGGCAGCGCAGAGCCCACACCAGCTCACTGAGCAGTCCCCTGGATAGATGTAGGAGTGCGTACATATGTACATATTCAGCAAGAACCCAGCCTGCACAATAGGGACCAGATTTCTGGAATGCCTCAGCTCCCATTTAGACGCTTGAATAAACGGTCAGGTTTTCCAAAAAAGCTAAACGCCGGGTATTGAGCTCTTTTGAAGATCTGGCCCCGACTACATGTGCTGAGCAACTGCGCTCAAACTATTTAGAAAATCTGTCCCACAGAGACCAGTCTTCGTGCTCTGCTCAAAGGAGCACAGTGAAACCAGAACCACCGCAGCCTGAGGAGGAGCTCGGTGGCAGTTCTGCTGGGTGTCCCCGCTCGGTGGCATTTCTGCTGGGTGTCCCCGCAGCCCCCGGCCATGCCCACAGGCACACCTTGCTCCTCGGTGGTGCCCACCAAGCACTTCTGCCTCTCCCACACCACCTCCTCCCCAGGTTCTCCGTCTCACTCCTGCTTGGGCAAAGCAGAAACCCAGAGGACGGGGCACCCAGGAGCTCACAGAGTTGTGGTGCCCACTGCCTCTGCACACCCAGCAGCACCCACCTCCCACCCTCCACCTCTAATGCTTTTGGGGACTCAGAAGGGCAACAGGACCTGGCACCTTCTTCAATATTACTGGAGAAATGCAGTGCCCTGTGTTAAACGGGCAGGACAATTAACTCTGTTACCCCATGGACGTTTCACAGACGGGCCACGCTGTCCCCAGACCAAGGCACTGGTGGGACGGCTACTTCGGCTGCCCGCAGAGACCATGGCACTGAGACGGTCAGGGTGCCCAGTCGCTCCTGGCCATCTCGCCTGTGTTGACAGGCCCTCAAACAACCTGGGGCATTCCCCGGCTCGCACCAGAGCCTTTTAAACATGTGGGTTTTCTCTCCAGGAACCAGAAGGCTCCAAATGCTTCCTGCAAGAGCCGCAGGGCGCAAAGGGAAGGGAGGGCAAGGGGAGAGAGGGGGAGGGAAGCAGCACTTGGTCCCCTGCCTCTCCAGTGCCCTCTGCCCACCTGGATTTTTTCCTGTGCCCATCTCCCTGGCACAGAGGCACCGTCCTCTGCAAACCCTCCTTGAGGGAAACTTCACAGACAACACAGCCGCTGCCAACAGCCCAGCCTGCCCGCAGAGAACCTGCCGTGAAGCAGGACCCAGGGGAGGAGGAGGAGGAGAAGGGAGGGAGGATGCACTGCGAGAGCAGGAAACCTTTCAACACCCCCGCATCCCATCTTCGCAAGCAAAAGCCGAGCCCTACCTTGCAGCCGCTCGGGGCTCCCTGCAGCAGGCTGGCGGGGTGAGCTGCGGTCCACAGGGAACACCAACCTGCCCCCAGCAACAAACTTCATGGAAAACAAACTCTCTCCATGCAGGACTGAGCAGCTGGGGCCTGGCATGTGGGCACGGAGCAGGCCAGGCCTGCGGCAGGCGGGGGGAGCGGGGCTGCATGGGGAGAGGAGGGGGGGGGGAGGCGTGCCAGCCACACAATCTCCCTTCCAGCTCCCCAGCGCCGGAGGAACGAAAGAGGATCTGTCGCTGCCAAAAAGGGTTGTGCACGGCTCCTCTCGCTCCCCCCTTCCCTGCCGTCTCCCCTTCCCCGAGCCCCCCTCCTCTTCTTAATCTGCTGGACACCAGCAAACGGGTCATTAAAAGTCGATTGGGCAAGGGGAAGGAGGGAGGGAAGGGCTGGGGAGAGCCCAAGCGGGCTCCGCTGCTCCCTCCCTCTTTCTCAGGCTCTCTCTCAACTCCCTCGCCCGGAGACGGAGGCCTGGCTCTGGGCTGCAGCCATGGCGGCCGCGGCCAGGAGGAAGGCAGCACCGGGCAGAGGGGACACTAAACCCTTGCCGGCAACCAGGGCCCCGCTGGGGATTTCACAGGTTTGCCTTGAGACACTCTCTGAGTGCCCGGGAGGTTTTACACAAGGCCTTTGTGCGCTCTCAAATCATTGCCGCGGGATGGAAGGATTTGCTGAGGGCGGTTAAACACCCATGTCTCAAGAGGTCACAGAAAGCCGGAGACAGGGATGCGATGAAATAAGGCTACTATGGCTTGATTAGAGCAGATTTAGGTTCTGTTCTCCTTCCCAAAAACCTGCACTGGTCTTGCAAGCAGCCGCCTGCATCCCACTTGGAAAAAAAAACCCACCCGCTTTGCCCTTTGGTGCCCGCGTGGACACAGGACTCCAAGGGGCAGACCTCCGTCCCCAACTCGAACGCAAACACAAAGCCCCTCGCAGCCCCGCTGGGTTTAGCTTCCAGCCCAGTACAACCTCTCTCCAGTCTGCTGAGTCTGCCAGGCTGGATCCTTGGCTCGGTTCCTCCGCTGGCACCGGCTCGAGACAGGGAGGCGATGGCAGCGGGGAGACAGGCTCTGCCCTGCGTCCGCTCAGCCACCGTGGGACCCAGGGCTCGTGCACTGCTCTGGCTGGTGCTAAAGGGATAAGGAGAGCAGGACAGTCCCTGTACCCCCATAAAGTGCCCCCCACCGTGGGTAGGGAAGCAGTTCAGGAGCTAAAGGTGTGTTATGATGGTGGAGAACTGGCTCTGTACCCCGACCTGAGGAACACCTGCACGTGGGCTTATTTGCTCCAAGCGCCGGCCTCTCCTTCCTATGTCACTGGGCAGGGGCTGTTCCTCTCATTACCATGTCCCATAATCAAATTAAAAGTCCTCTCATTTTGCTCGTGGTTTCCAGGTGTTCACTAAGAATAACACTAGGTGCCCGTCTCCCTCCATGGGATACAGGCCTAAAAATGCTGCAGCGCGTGTGCTCCCGTCTGCTCCTGGTGTGACAAATTTCATTCCACGGAGCGTGGTAATTTTCTTCTGTGCGTTTCGAGCAGACAATATAGGTGACAGAACATCTGTACTTCATTCAACCCCCGTGCGTCATCCAGCATTTTCTTGGTATTTAGCTATTGTTTTCTTTCTGTCTTTCTTCTTTCCTTTTTTTTTTTCCCAAACAAGCAAGCCCTGCAAAGGCTCCCACAGGGGAGAGCACACACATCGCAATACCAACCCCGAAGAAATAAATGGGGCTGGTTTTGCTAAGGCCTGGGGTATGTTCTGCGGAAAACCCAAAGCCCGGAGCTTTGCCGTTTTCAGGACAGCACAGAAGGAAACGCTTGGGCTGGTGTCACTTGTGCCTGCAAAAGGCGGGGGATGCCGACGCTGGCTCGCGGTCCCACGTCACAATTGTCCCTTGTTCCGCAGACAACAAGACTCTTCACAAACGTTGAACTGTTTTACAGCAGGGCTTAGAAGTCCAACCCCCGAGCCTTTGCTGTCTTACTGAAGCCACCGGGTTAAATCCTGCGCCCCTCACTTAGTCATTAACTCAGCCAGAGTTTTCCTCCCTAAAGCCTGAGTAAACAGCCACAGCCCTGCGCTGGAAGGGGGCTGTCAGGCCCCGAGCTCCTTCTGGAGCGGAGAAGAACAAGCACCTGCAGCCCAGGGGCTCCCACACACGTTCTCCGGGTTGCCGCTGAGTGATCTGCTCCCCTGCAACGCCTCCAGCTCTGGGAGGACGGGACCAGCCGGCTGCACAGCTGGACAGGCTCAAGAAAAAGCTGTTTTCCTTCAGGTCAGCGCAGCAGCACGCCCAGTTCCCCTGAAACACGTGCAATTAGATCACGCACGGCTAGTCACGTACTCCATAACCATGTGGGAACTCGTGCTTCATCCCCCTCTGGGGGTACCCCTTGGAAAAGTGTTCATTCCCGCGCCGCCTCACACCCGCCCCGTGCTTCACCAGCACCCCCAGACCCGGGAACTACCCCACACCCCTGGAAGCCGAGAGTGCCTTCCTCACCCTGCCCGTCTCAGCCGCTTTGCACGCCTCGTCCCCCTTTCCGTGTGGGAAGGGGGGGGTGACACCCCCTCTCTGTGCCGAAGGAGCTGATTTTGCACTTGTGCTGTGCTCCTGCCAAGCAATCCCGGCCCTGGAAGGGGCCTCCACGGGCTCTGCTGCTCCCAAACCCCACCAGCCATCCGGAGGGGAGAGGGGTGCGACAGCAGCGAGCCGGAGCCTCTGCATGTTTGTGAGGAACCCAGAGGCTAACAATAGTGGCAGGCGCCACTGAGAAGCCTATAAATAAACCCCTATTCCTCCTGTTTTCGCTCTCCCCCTGGCGCTGACCTGCTTTCCAACCCAAGCCGGGAAAGCAGCGCTTCCCCTGCTCCTACCTGCCAGGCACGGGATTGTGCTCCCACCCCGGCCACCAGAAGCCGTGCACACACAGAAACCCCGGTACGGTCCCCCCAGCCTTGGACTCGCGCAGCCTGTCAGTTATAATTACAGCTGAGCTCTCCAAAGCCGCCGTCAATCACCCCAATCCAGCCCTCTCCCCCCCCCCCCCCCAACTTCTTTTTCTGCTTGTTGGCTAAAAATAGCACGTTCCAGTACAGCCCTGCACCTTGTGCCAAGCGCTCGCTCCCCGTCAGTGGCACAGATGCTCTTTCTCCCTCCCTCCCTCCCTCCTCCTCCTCTCCCCGCAGCAGCTGAACACACAAGAGGAGTAAATACTCCCCGTACGCTTCGGCGGCAGCGGGAAATGCAGGGACTCGGTGTCGGCAGCGGGGCAGACACCGCTTTCGGAGCGAGCTTCGCCTTGTTTGCCCACGTATCAGGTACAGTCTGGGCAAACTTCCCGAACACGTAATGGACACAGCGGGCAGCGTTTCAAACTGGATATTGCGGGATAACCTCTGTAAATAAAGAGGGAGATGGCTTTCCTGCCCACACGATTTATGGACTCTCAGCTGGGCATGCCAGGAGGGTGTCAGTCAGTATTAACCGACGGCCGTGCTGCTTTTGAAAGCCTGGATGCCCTTGTCCCCAGGAGACTGGGCTGAGATCCATCAGACTTCGGCCACATAACCCACCGGAGGGTCATCTGGCTGTTTCTGGATGTGGGTCATTATCATTACCACTCAAAATCGTTTACACATTGTGGGGATGCCTACTGCAAGGAGACAAAAACAAACAAAAAAAAGAAGTAAACAGCCACACACCTATGGGAAGACTTAAAAGATTTGCACTGTGATTTACAGGGGTGTCACCAACTGTGTTTACACAAGGCAAATTTGGCTTTTGACTATAGTGGAATATATCCAGAGGTTGCTTGGTAGAGTAATTCTGGATTTCTGCTTAAAAAAAACCCAACAGGATATGGCCCATAAAGTATTAAAAACTATCTGCCCATACTGAGAGTATCCCTGGATAAGTTATTTCTGCTTCAGATCCTACCCCACTGCTTTGGACAGAAGGGGTGCAAAGGAGGGTGGCAGTACTACAACTGGATCCTTGGGATTACAAAAGCTGTTATCAAAGGGTAGTGAAAATTTCTTATTCTGCTGCCACTTGCCTTAGAACCTGAATCCTCCAAAAAACCCACACGTTCTGCCTTTTAGGGCTATTTATTATAAATAACAAATACCTCAGAAGCCTCTGGTCTCCTCATTTGTTTTGGTACAGGCCCTTCTACACTGGAACCTTCACCCCTGTCAGAACCCAGAGCCTGCTAGGATTCTGCTGCCACATTCTCCGCTGCTTTTCCTTGAAATACGAGCATTCGTCACGTGAGGCAGTTGGTTAATTATGAACCTTGGTGTGCTGTTAACATGTCCTGTAACACCGCAGCAGTTTTGATGAGTACGTCTTAACCAGCAGAGTTAGATAAATAACTACCATACCAGTCAGATCCGGCGTGCGATGTTCTTCTAAATAATCATTTATCGAAGATAAACTCTTTTCACAGGTAGACTTGAAGCAGGTGGAATCTCTATGGCTGTCTAATTTGACTAACAAAATACTACCTAGTTTATACTAATTATTGTTGTTGCCTACACTAAACCTGCTGGCCACGATGCAGGTTACTAATCAGTATCTTTTTGTCCTTGTAAAACTTGGACTCTGGGATCCAAGGACAACGACCTCCAGTTTATGCTCTCGTTTAAAACCACAGCCCAAACTACTTCCACACAGATCAGCCCAGTAGCTGGAAACCATAGCACAGCGTCAGCCTCAAAGGGCTGACATAGAAAGATAGAAAGAGGACAGTTGCACATTTCATAGGCATGTTCTGCCAAGACCCCTCGGGCATAATCTGAACACGCAAACTTGGCCGCACGTTCCCCAGGGCTCTATTTGCTCACACATTTCTAGAGGCCTGCTTAAAAACGCAGCCACTATTCAAATCTCTGACTGCGAAACTCTCTGCAGAGTCGGGGCTCACCTGAGGAGCCACGGGTGCTCTCTGCACACCCTTCCCCGTCTCACCTCCATCCCACACGGCCGTGTCTCTCTGGACTGACCAACCCTGTGCAGATCTTACCTTCTTTGGCCTTTCGTGGTGGGACACGTGCTTCTCTTGAGCAGGGGACGTGGACCGACTCCTCCTTCCAGCAATGAAGGAGCTACCTCCAGAGTGACGTGAAGTCTTCTGAGGTGAGCGGGGAAGGGGAGAGGAGGTGGACAACAGGAGAAAAAAGAAAAAGAGAGAGGAAACAGTGTTACAGAGCTCAGCTTTCACTGTCACGGTGAGCAAAGTTACAGTAAATGGTTCATCTACCACATGCAGGACCAAACTCTGTACCAGACGCCCAGCCTGGTTCCTCACACAGGAACTACAGCAGATACCATACTCATGGGCTTACAAAGAGCACGGAGATCTAACTCCCCCAGTACTTGGTTCTTGGTGGCCTGTGCACAATGAAAAAATAAAAGCACAGAGCTGCTAAGAGACCAAACGACAAGACAAACGGTAGCAGCAGTGTTGGTTAGATGAGCCAGTGCTCCTGAAGAGCAGTGTCCAGCTTCCACTCTCGAGCAGGGTGTTGGGGGCATGCGTGGAAGGACACCCCGTTCTCAGACCCCGGGCATGAGCAGAAGTCCCGGTATCTCTCTCGGCATCAGTGAACTTGATACAGAGCTACACTTGTGTGGGATACCAGGGGTACCTGAAAGGCAGGGAAGGTGTCCTCCAGTTTGACTTTGAGGGAAAGCTCAGGACATCAGTCACCGTGTGACAGCACTGATAAGCAGGAAGGAAAGTGGGAAAGGCCAGCAACAAAGGAGCCACTGAGACACAAAGCTGCAGAGGGGGATCAAGTTTCCCTTTTGCTGCAGGGGGGAGAGCAGGTGTCTACTCATTATGCAGAAGAGGAAAAGGGTTCCTCTCTTTCCTCTTGGTGCTGTAATTAATAGGGGGAAGTCCTTTCCCCCAAATATCCCTCAAACAGGGAATGGCTCCATGTGTCTTCTGGGCTGTCTCTGTCCTTGGGGAGAAGTTCTGGCTGTTCTGTGGCACCCTCCTGCCCAGGGTGCCTGAGCTACACCCCTAACTCCCTGTAGCACCAAGCACTGTGGCTGTGCTCCTTTCGTGGGACTCACCTTTCAGCCACAAAGAGTGGGTCAGGGGAGCCAAAATAGGTGGGAAGAATTCAACCCCTAGTTTTGAAAATGGGTTTAAAGATGCTGTAGAAATGCAAAATATAAGTTATTCTTTAATCCTCAGTGACTCTGATTGAATGGCTGAAAAAGGAAGCAGGCTGCAGGCCGTGTTTATGTGTTCTTGGCATTTCTTACTGCTCTGAGCACAGACACAGTCTAGGATAAAAACAATGCCTTATATGTGACAAAAAAACTCCGCCGCAGGGATGAAGAGACTCACCATTTTATTGAAGTGGTACTTGCAGTAGCCGCAATATTTGACATTGTCGACTTCTAGGACTTCCTCTTCACATAAGAGGCCAGCCATCTGGGCACTGAAATGCAAGCAATTAGGAGGAGGATAAAGCAAATTGTACAACTAGACCACATATACCATGAAATATGCAAAGAATAGTTCAGGAGACCCAGGCAGGGTCTTGAAGCTTCCTGTTCTGCTTGGCAAATGGTATGCAAGGAGGGGAGAAAAAGGTCCCGACTCTTTTTAATTCATATTAAGATCTTCAAAATTGTCAGTACTTTTCTACCGAATTGTCTTGCAATTTTTGTTTTTGTTAAGGGAGGACTGGGAGACCAGTAACAATCCCAACGGAAGACCTATCATGAGCAAGGAATCCATGTAAGCTGGGAATCTCCCTGTTCTGCTGATAGGGAATGAATGTTGTTTTCAAGCTGCGAGGGTACATGAGGATATCAGCCCTTCAAATCACATCATCTAGATGATACTCTTGCATGTGCTCTGCTGGAGAAGGAACATTCCTGGGTTGTGACTCATCTCTTCTCTTCTTGGATTCCACAGAGTCTTAGGGAAATCCCCAGCCCTGGTTCTCAGCAGGGAAGGCTCACTGGTGAAACCTCAGCCTTCCTGGGGAAGTTCCCCTCACAAACTCAGCAAGGATGAGATACCCCCGGCACAAAATAAACCCGGGGCGATGAGCCTGACTCCTGTTTGGTGTGGCCTCGAAGTCATAGCAGCAAAACCAGTATCTGGGGCTACTCCTGGGTTGATGCTGTGGGGAACTCACCAGGTGACATGGAAAGCTTGCCGGCAGCCATGCCGGTTACAGGCCATGCACGCTCCAGAGGCCGCTTTGCTCTCCCTTCCCTGCTCTTCACAGATGTAGCAGGTCTGCAAAACGTAAAAAAAGAGGAATAGTGCTCACTCCAAGAGGCAGACAAAGCGTCTACTTCACTCTCACTGTTCACCAGGAGGCAAAGCCTTCAAGAACTCATAACTCTGTGTCCAGCAACCTCCCTCCTATGGCAACAGCTCTGGGTTTTTTCTCAGTGGCACATACAAAACTCACGCATCTTATTTTTCTCCCCAAATAACAACCGTGTCAGATCAAAATGTGGAGTAATCAACATGCAGCTGCAAGGAGGAGATTGCTCAAGTTGCAGGGAGTTGGGGAAGAGAGAACTGGAGGACCAAAAAGTTATTTGCAAGAACAGGGATTTACTTTCTGAGTTATTTTTAAAGGAATCAGAGTACCTGGAAATTAATATAAATTGGACAGGAGATGTTGGTAGAATAAGATGACCCCAAAAATCCAAGGCGGGCAGGAGGAGAGATGGATGGAGGAGGATGGCCTTACCTTGTTGAAGCGGTCATGGGGCACATACTGCAGGACAATTGGCTCCATGGTGAGCACGTTGGCAAACTGCACCTCTGGGATGTACAACGCACAGACGACATGGGCCCACCCTGGGGATGCAAATAAGGCAGAGAGCGGAGGTTCACATGGGGCAACCCAGAAGAGTCTTAAACTCAGACAGGGCTGCAGACAGGCACGTGAGGGAGAGAAGGAAGAGAGTTATAGGAAAGGAGCCAACTTAAGTTAGATGTTAGATTTGAAATTCGGCTTGTTGTAACTTGGTTAGGAATCAAATCCTTTGTGGGTGAAAGACAGATACCACCTCCAGATTAAATAAGAGAGCAAAGACTTCTTTGGGAAAAGAAACATACAACGCTCATCGTGCTTAAAAGCAACCCCTCAGGACTTGAGACCCAGAGTTGAAGACTTAACCAAACCCAAGAAAAGCATCCAAGCAGTAAATGATGCTGATGGGACAGGTTTGACGTGTAGTCAAAACAAAGCTCCCTTTATTGGCTGTTATCAACGGCTCAAGGCGGCTCTTTTTCAGCAAGCCAAATTAGATTAAAATCTCAATCCACCCAAGACACTTCCCAAATCAGATGTGTAAGTCGAAATTCCAGCTGCTCAGGACAGAACTGAGAAAGCTTGAAGGTCAAGAGCCTTTGGGGGCTGATCCACACCAGTATGGCTACTGCGCTGGAAGGACTTAGCTAGAATTAGGATGGATTCACCTGGGCAGGCGGAACCAAACTGCATGATGACAGAATCACACAGCGCTATATAATTCTGTACAGGGACATGGTTGTAACACTTCTTGTGCCTGTCTACACAGACCTGACCAAACCGTGTAATAACATGCTTGGAAGAAGATGCTGTGTTATTATAAAACAACCCCCCAACAGGATATTTGGGATATTGCACCGAGGCTCTTGGCACTTATAGCCAGCTCTAGCAGATGCTTCTCCAAAATATCCTGGACTTAGGGCTTCTTCTCTAAATATGGGCTCTATCAGAATCAAGACCTCCTTGCCTAACTTAACTCTTTGTGTATTAAGGTAAGCGGCAGGTAGGTACAGAAGCCTTTCTGAAAGACAAGATTTTGAGGACAATTAATTTTGATCTATACAGCCAGTAGCATCAATAGCTGCGAGCCCTGACAACGGCCATCAGGCTCCACGCTACTTCACAGCACCAGAGGCTGAGAAGCATCAATGACGAGCAGATAAGTCCTGCAGAGAAAAACATCTTTACTGCATCCTGGTCCCTGCTCTCAAGTGGGGAGTCGAGGCTGAGGCTCTGCTAATGTGGGCATCACCCTGCTGCTCTGCCAGCGTGCAGCAAAGAACTCCAAAAACTCATGTTTCTATAAACAATGGCAGATCATGCACCAATTCCTGTGAGGCTAAACTCAAGAAAGTGCACGTTTCAGGGGCTGTGCTTCGATGCCAGCCACAGGTCTGGCAGGTTGCCCCCCCAGGGAAAGGTCTTCTCGCCATGGAGGTGAAGTTGTGTCAGAAAAAGGCAGTGTTTTCATTCCTCTGGAGCCTTCAGCCTTCCCTTCCTGGTGACATGGGCTCAGAAAGGAATGATTTTGTGCTGGGGACATCTGATGAGTCCCCGGAAGCTCTGAACGACATACCCGGCTCTGCGCAGAGGTACTCACCTCCGTTGTCGGTCCGTTTCAGGGCTCCATCTTTGTGGGGACACAGTTCACATCTCTTGAAATTAAGCAGAAACAACAAGTTTTAATCTAACTCTCCCAGGGGTGTGGGGCCAGAAAAGAGATGATTCATTTACAACATGGTTATGAGAGATGGGGCTGCTTTCAAAGAGAGGAAGTGGAAGAAGGGCTGAGAGCGGTTTGAATGCAAAAAGATACCCTGACACAGCTCGATATCGTCCTGTCTGACGTGGACATATTTAAAGCCTCAGCCCAAGAGCCACGGGGCTACAAGTGAACCTTGACTTTCACAGGGCTTTTTTGCGAGAAAAAAAAAAAAAAAAAAAGCTTTAGTCTTTGCGGTTGGGGAGTAAAACTGAAAACCATGACTCAGAGAGCAGAAGGCAAATAAAAAGAAGCCATTATCTATCTTTGCCTCTTTCCTTCCTTCCTTCTCTCTTTCTCTTGTGATATTTTTTCCAGTCTCATGAGAGGCGGGTGAAGCTTCCACGGCATTTTCGCTGGCGGGGCATGGGGGATCATGGCGGGTCCCAATGGGGTACCATTGGGGCCCCAATGGCTGGGACTGGTGGGTGGGCACCCTGCTTCCCCCCAGACCCAGCCTTGGGGGTGGCTGAGGTGTGATGGAGAGGGTGCGAGGGGAACGTTGACACCGGAGAGTCCCTGCCACCTGCGGGGGTGGAGGAAGCTCCCTCAGCGCTGCCATGATGGGTAGGAGGCCGCAGGCCTGGCGCCATGATGGGCTGTGAGGCAATGGCTCCCCTCCATGCCCAGTCATCTGCTGTTTTTTGGGAAGGCTGTGAGGGGGAGACACACTGTCTCGTCCACCATGAGCCAGCAGCCATGGGGTGGCTGGAGATGAGCCCCTTCCCCTCAGGAGATTCCCCTCACACCAGGCCTATGGGGCATGGAGGCCTCCAAGGCCAGTGGCGGCCCCCAAAGCATCTCCCTCATGGCCACGGTGAGGACAGGCCTCATGACCCCGCCATGCACAGCCGGCGAGGGGGAGGCAAACAGATGTAGAAGGTCCAACCAGGCAAGATGGCGAGAGCCACAGAAACCCAGCGCCATGGCTCTCGGCGCCATTCTTCGCCTCATGGTGAGGGGCGAGGCCTTGCACTCATTTTCCACAACTCACTAATTTCAGCCCTAGCCCAGCCGACATTGGGCTTCACATCACCCCATTGCTATGAAAGGGCTCTCCCCCGGCCATAACGCCCTTCTGAAGCGTCAGCAGGAGCTAAGGCGGTTTCGGGGCACATTGCCACGCATGGGGGAACACGCTGCCGGCCCCCAGGGCTCCTCCCAGCCTGAGCCGCCCAAAAACGGTCACTGTCTTCTCGTGGCATCACTCAGGGAAAATGACTATGTGCTTTTTGTCTTGTTTGGCTTTTAAAAAGGCCCAAAAACCTGCAAGATGCAACCCTTTTTCTTCCCTAGTGGAAATGTCTGATTTGTTAAAAAACCAAAACACCCAACCCCCCATTTTTTCTGTGAAAAAATGTGCTTCACATGTCAGAAAGTTTTGAAATGAGGTGCCTGGTGTCAAAGTGGGATGCCGGGCTGTGCCAGAGTCCCTCGGCTCTGGTGAGTGTAACGGGGCAGGTGCTCCACGCCACAAAAAAACCAATGTTTTGAGCAATAACTGGCCATGAGCAAAAGCCTCTGCCACCAACTAGTCCCCAAGGACCTTCCACAGAGGTGGCTTTCCTCAAGCAAGTCAAGATTTCCTCTGCTGGAGTTTTACCTCCCAGACAGAGGGAGATAATAAAGAGGACTGCAATGCAATGGGCAGCAGGGAGGCTCAGCCCAATCCTCCGGCAATTTTCTGGGAGTCAAGTGTGCGGGGCTCTCAAACAGGCACCTTTGGCAAGCACGAAATCCCAGTGATAACGTACAAATAAGAGATGAGGGGACATAGACCAGCACTGTCCTCAGCAGCCCGTCTTTGCTGAATTGCTTTCCCTGCAATTTAGTTTGAACCAGGGATGGGTGACCACAGGAGGGGTTTCTTGCTGCTCCTGGTTAGGTCCGGGCTACCAGAATGCCGGAGAGATGCTCTCACAATTACTATGGAAAGCCCGGCAGAGCCAAGACAGAAAAAGAACTGGGTTAACTGAGACACTGTAATAAGAAATTTGCACTTGAAAAGGCCCCTCCGCTCTCCCCTCCACCCCTCAGATCAAAGCAGCTCTCCCACCATGCGATTAGCAAAGCTCTGATTGTAACAAGAGGGGTTAACAGCTCCATCGGCCCCACACAAGACTTTTAATAGCCCTGCCTCGAAATGACAGCTAAAGCCTTCACATGATCCCTCACATGAGTGCCCTCTGGCCATTGCAGCTCACCGGGCTTCCTAGACAATTTGATTACAAAGTGGATGGGCTTTCAGTTGCTTACTGTAAGCACAATAGCGTCCACAGCATCCTTTAGGGACCTGAGCATCTGAGGAGGGGTTATGAGCAGGGATTAGCGGTACCTCTTCCTTTTATTCAACCTGCAGAGGCCAAGGCGGTCTCTGGGGTTTTTTCTTTCAATTCTGGGAAAAGAGCGAGGCTTGGTTGATTTAAACCAGGTTGTGAGGGGTAAGGTTAGAGCTCCTGACCCCCCTGGGGCTTCTAACTCTGGGATCTACCACCAAGTTAGGGCTCCAGAGCTCTCCTTCCAAAGCTGAAGAGGGGATGGAGTCCATCACTCCAAAGGAGAGATACAGAAATCAGGAGAGCTGTGTTTTAAAAAACTCACTAAGGAGTGCCATATTCTCCATGTCTCCATATCTTACGCCCAAAGCAAAAGTATCAATATTTAGCCAAGAAGTATGTTTGTTACGGACAAAGCTTGTAAACTGCTTTAAGATTCCTCTATGAAGGCAGATGTGGGAAGAAAAACATTGTTGTTTTTCAAAGGAGTTTGCCACACAGTCATTATGAAAGAAATACGAGTATCAATTCACCCTGCTGCTGTTGTCAGTGTTTTTAGCACAGAAATAGCAGCATCTCTTGCTCAGGATGCTGGAGGCAGTGTCTGCAGGCTGGTAATGCCCCTTTTACAGCTGGAGAAAGCCAGGCACGGAGCTGCGCTGAAAGAGCCACAGCTTCCAGCCCCGCTGGACCACAGAGCCCAAATTCAAAGTGTTTTACTAACAGAGCCACGCACAGATCTCCTAAGACCTGACTCATTTCCCTTACTCTGATCATGCTGTTCTCTACATCAAAGAACTAGATTCTTTTCAAGTATTTACCCATCTGCGCGTCTGTTGCTATGACTGCTGGTGTTTAACTGAAAAGGTGAGGGATTTAGATAGGAAATCATCCCCGGCTCTGCTTAGGAAGGAAGATTATCACTGTTCAGTTATTATCGTAGCAGGGCTGAATGCCACGGAGCTGAACGGCATGACTGAAGCCCACCACGCATTGTCTAACAGATTTCACCCAGGGCGAGTTAAATAAGGAGCCACCTGCGGGGGTATTGTTTCCTTGATACCTTGGCGGTGGTTTGAAGCCTGTGACGTGCAAGGGAAAAGTTAGAGCCCTTGCACAAGGAGCGCAGGTGAGGAGGACTTGTGTGTACACGCATTGCCACAGCTTACGCTGAATTGTAGCTAAGGCTGAAGAGCTGCTCTCTGCCTGCACGGTTGGGAGAGCAGGGGGGAAGGAGGCCCATGAAATCCAAATTCCTTTCTTTGCTATGAAACTATCTGCAGGATGTAAAACCCCTCAAAGACACATTTGATCTTCTTTACTGCCGCGCACATAAAAGCGGCGTCTTACAATGGGAAGAGAGCTCAGGTCTGAAAGTCTGGTCTTGTTTACACTCCCACTTCCAACGAGGAACGAGTTAATGCCGTGTAGGGAGCGTGGTGGAGATACCTAATTCCCCCCATTCGCTCCTCTCTGCCAAGTTCTTCGCCCATCTGTGAGGCAGATTAAACTTCTGTACAGAAGAGCCCGGCCGAGAGGGAGCACGCAATGTGCTCAGGCCCCCACGGATCCGCAGCTCCAGAGGTCACCTACACCCGCCTCGCGGGTGAAGACTCAGCTAAACCGGCTAACGAGCTCAGCGAGGCCTTCTGTGTTTAGGGAAAGCCGGAGTTTAATTTAAATCCGCCTTTAGGAGAGCGAAGCGGGGAAGCTATCCTGGATTTACCGCCCGGCAAGAGCGGCATCCGTGGCACAACTCAAGATCTACACCCCGGCGCCTCGGCAGTTGGTTGGTGCAGCCGGATCTGATAAGGGCTCGCATGGGAAGTTATTGCAGCGTAGCTGGTGTGCTATAAACCCACAGCCTGCTTTACTGCACAAATAGCTTCGCCACACAGACGGCCCGACGAGGCAGCCCTGGCCTGATTGTTTCCACTCTCCTGCCTCACCGGGAAATGCCAGAATTAATTAAGAACATTTGTAAAGTGTTCTGTACTGCTAAATTGCTACTTAAGAGGGAAACTAAACCCTGATCCAGCTTCCCGTCATTTTCTCTGCTGTTTTACAAACTCGGAAGATTTTATGCGGGAGACTGTTGCTGTGAGATACGAATGCCAATCCATCCTGCCAGTCAGTATGAGAACTCTGACAGCAGAGCAGCATCTCAGGTGATGCCAACCCTCCTCCACTCCAAAACTTCCTGAGGAGCTCAGCAGGAAAAAAACCAGCAGGAAATCCACCTTTCAGAAGAACGCCATTTATTTTTTTAGAAGGTTGAGGTCTCCAGGCTCAAAAATTTTGCCATTGATAACTTGCCGAAAAACACCTCTGGCGGCATCTTCATCAAAATGGCTAAGAGCACCCTACAGAATTGTTTGATACAGTTATTCCCAGTGAATAAACAGGATTTAGCAGGTTACAGGCGGAGCTGGGATTACAGTCACGGTAGTGCTGAAATGCCGAGCTCTGTCGCTTTTGCCAGGGGACCACGCTGCTCCCAGCAGAGACATGAAGGGCATGGAAGGAACCTATTTAAACCTATTTAGTGTAAGTACAAGAGCGCCCCGTACTCACCACCCTGGCGGCTCGCTCTTGAGATTCACATTTCCGACAGAACCAGGGTCCGGTAGGAACCTGGACAATTCCATAGCAAGCTGGAAGAAAAGCAAAGGGAGTTCATTAGACTATCTTTAAATCGACTGTTTAATTTCTCAGGTGTATATAAAAGTTTTCCAGGGCTGTTACCAGTCAGAGATGAGTGACAAAACCAAAAATTACATCTACACCACATTATATTCCCCTTTCTAGTTTCCATACCCAGACAGCCTTTTGCAAGAGGTCCAGTGTTACACATTTATTCAAGTTTTCAAATAAGCTCATGCCCAGTATGAAAAATTCCCACAAAAATCCGGCCCAAGTGGGAATCAAGTGCTCCATAAACTGCACCTAGTTCTGGTCCAGCGAACACAAAGGGAGCAATTTCTTACCCCTTAACATTCCAAGCGTCACCAGTGATCTAAATATAAAACGATGAAAAGGATGGCTACGAAGCATCTTAACCATAATTAGGACCGAGATAATTTCTCAGCATCGTGAAGGAAACCATCCCAGTGAGAATTCAGACAGACACCGAGCGAAACTCCCCTGTATCCGCAAACCCTCGGGTCTGTAGGTCACATCCAGCAGCAGCCTTTTGCAGCACGTTTCCAAGATCACCGAATCCAGGCTTTTTAGGACTTCTCCTGGGAACAGGTTCTGTGTTAATACAACTCTCCAGCTGGTAACCCAGCAAATCCACGCATCCCTTTTGCCTCCTACGTCACTACTGGTGCTCTCGGGGTCTCCCTCTGCAAGCTGCAGCTCCCACTCCTTTAAAATTAGCTCCTTTCTCTGATGGGGCAATGCTGCTTGAAGACTGTTCATCTTCTTCTTCCTCTCACCGTCCAAGGATGGTCTTTCTGAGTCCCAAAGGAAGAGTTTCTGACCCTAAAAGGGCTCTTAGGAGACAGGTTTTAAGCAACAGAGGCTGGTAAAGCCAGCGGTAAGGAGTAAGACTGTGCATCTCAGGCGAGGGCATAGGAGTCTCCCAGGAAAGAACAAATTATATCTTCCTTATTCCACCTTCAAACGCGAACGGGTGGTTGGAATGGAATCCCAGTCACTCGAGACATTTGAAACTAGGTTGGACAAAGCATCTGAAAATATCCTGATGGAAGCAATCCTGTGATGTTCCCAGGGGGACGGACCAGCCACGACCCGCAATAGGTTCTCTCCATCTCTCTAATGTCTGTTATTCCGCATCAGCCAGGAAGAGGAACGCAATTGTAGAGTTAAACCCAAAGCGCTGGCTGCAAGATGAGCCCAGGCTCATACACATAAGAAAATAGAAACTACATGAAAGCACTGAGAGGAGCCTGCCTTGGGTCCATCTTTAGCAGTGGGCTTAGGGCCAAAAGCAAGCACTCAGCTGGAGCAGCACGAGCTTCTGTGCCCGCTGCTTCAAAAAAAGGGAAGAAAACAAGGAAGAAAACGAGGAACGACGCAGAACATAAGTAAGGCAGAGTTGAAAATACGATTTGTAAGCGTTCTTAACTAACTTATTAGAGCCTTCGTTTCCAATCAGGTGGCTTTGTTAATATTTTTAATCTATTTTTTTTAGGGGAAAGACAAGATTTTTAACCATTGCCACAGAAATGGTACTGATATTTTTAAGAATGGACCCTAATGTGTAGCTATCACATAAGTTAAAAAAAATACAAGGTTCTTCATTGAACCCTACAATCATTTCAGAAGGTAACTTTGGTTTTGTGGATACTCAAGCTGTACAAAGAGATACCAAACCCCATGTGTGATTGCACGGAATGAGACGAGATGACCCAGATGATCCCCTACCGTGGTTTGTCTCTATTTAAGAAAGAAAAACCTACCCAAACACCCCACCACTGCTGGGCTGGTGAGCAGGCGTTAAAAAGAGGGTCGAAGAACATCCACTACATGCTGCTACGCTCCTGAGGAATTATTAGATCCTGAAGGACTCTTCCAAGACCTAAAGAGGCAGTTGTGTTTCCCAAACACACAAGTGGTGCCCTCTGAGACTTCAAATGTGTTCCAACTCCACCAGAACAACGCCAAGCGCCCGCTTCCCCGGACACATCCAGCCTCCCAACCTCTGGGGGCCCAGGAACAGCCACCCTGAGAGAATAAGGGCACTGCACCTTCAAACCTGCTCCGGCACCTTCGAAACTGCTCTTGCCAGTAGGCAAAAGGGCTTCTCTCAATCTTGGGAGCGGGCATAAGGATGCCAAGGTCCTTTCGCTCCCTCCAAAAAAATAGAGAGATGAAGAAAGCCATTCCCTAGCAGGTGGCTTGATAAATAATGGGAAGAATGGAAGACTTACACACCAGCAAAACCAGAAAGAAGCGTCTTTCCAGAGAGACCCTCGTCCTGCCGGGTCACTCTGGCAGCCCGGGGAGGCTGCCCGATGACAGGAGACACCCCAGCATCGCCTCCGAGCGCGGAGAAATCCCCTGCCGGCTTCGCTTCCTCATTTTAACTCCCTTTCAGTCACCTGGTTGCGAGCGACTTCTCGCTGACGCCGTGAGCCCCCACGGCTACAACCCACCGCAGGAGAAGCCAAAAGAAAAGCCCCAACCTAGAGACCCCAGAGACCTGACCCTGCCACCCCTGAGGCAGGGGCAGAGCGGGACACCTCGGGAGCGAGCACCGGGGCACGGAGGGAGCGAGGAGGGAGGAAGAGGCTGGAGATGCGCTGGGAGATGGAGAGGATAATAATAGATGGAAAAACAGACGGGCCAGATGAGACCAGAAACCTTCCTGTTACTCACAGCACACCAGCCCAGGGTAATCACCGTGCCTTTCGGCTGGATTTGAACGAAAGCAAAGACATATTATTTTTTTTTTTTTCCTAATTATTTGTTGTTGTTGTTGTTCGGGGACCCGAGGACAAACTTTCCAGCCCCACACCGTGTGTTCGGGGCGTGCTCCAAGTCATTTAAAATGCAAATCGCCCGTCTCTCCGGGGGGAGAAGGGCTGCCCTCCTCCCTGCCCTTGGAGGAGGCAGCTCCGGGCCCCGCCGCCCCCCCCTCTCCCCCCCTCA
>JAOXNO010000012.1:5325172-5335839 GCA_028565335.1 Limnodromus scolopaceus
CCCCCCCCCCCCCCCCCCCGCCCCTTCCCCTTTTCCTCCTCCTTCTCCCCGGCAAACCGAGCGGGAAGCCCGGAGTGCACCCGCGTGTGCAAACCGCTGGATGCGTGCCCGAGCCCGGCAACATGGATCGCTCCGGAGGGATGAGCCGGGACCCTTCCGCAAAATCCTATTATCTCTGCAATTCCTGCCGGATCGGGGCTCCGAGAGCGCCACCGCCTGTCCCCGCACTCCCGGGCTCCCGCCGGAGGAGCCTTTAACCCGTTGGCACCTGTTTTGTGATCTTTGGGTGGAAGGAGGTTTATGGCTAAGCAAGGAAAAGCGTCAGAAATCAGCTGGGAAAGAGTAAAAAGGAATAATCCGAGATTCTAGTCGAGTAATTCTGGCTGGGATTCCACCTGCAGGTCACAGAAGTCCGCACTCTATCGTGAGCCCCATGGTCCGTCACGAGAGGCAGCCCTTGCTTTGGATGCATCGTCCAGAACAGACAAGGGGAAATGAGGAAAACCCAAGCACAGAGCACAAAAATAATTCAATCTTAGGAAAGAGGCCGAGGAAAAACCCAAAGAGGCCAAGGAGGAACCCAAAGAGGCCTAGGAGGAGCCCAAATAATTCATGTTAACGTGTTCCTACGGCTCCAGCTGCGCCTGGAATCACCCGACACGGAGCAGCTCGGAGGGAACAGAGCCCAGGTCTCGGGATCTCTCCTGTGGGTCCTGACCCAGCCACCACGCTGTCCCTATAAAAAAAAAAAAGGAAGCGCCCGATGCCAGACTGGGCAAAGAAACAGTAGAAATTGTAACAAAGAACAATTTTTTGCCTGCATTGATAAAGAAAAAAGTATCCTCTTAAGTTGCTGTTCTCCATAGTTCTGTTATAGTTTATAGTAGGGTTTTTGTGGGGCTGCTGGAGGGATGGTATACAGCAACTTCAATAAAGAGGTGCATATAAGGGTGCCTGGTTTGCAGTGCTCCTTTTCAATTCTATTCCTCTAAATCCTTGGCGTTTTGAAAAAGAAGGGCGGTAAATTAAATGGAAAGGAGAGAGTACTCTATCTTGCTTGGGAAATGTATGGGCTTCATGGAACCACTGAGCTGCCCAAAATCTTTTTTCCCCTATTCTTTGTGGGTTGCGAGCGCTGCAGAGAGATGGTCGTGGCAGGGGAGGAAACATCAAGAAAAAGAAAATAATAATTATAAGCTGTTTTATCTGCCTCCAGGAGCAGGCAGAGAAATTTAATTTAAATAATTTAAAATTATTTTCCGATGCTGGCCTGCCTGTGAGTAGCCAGGAGGGCGTATCTTCACTCCAAAGCCGGTTTTCAAAGCCATCGGTGTTTCTGTGGAAAGATGCCCTCCCCGGAACGCTGTCCTCCTCCCTGCACACCCATCCCTGCCGCGACTCCAGGGAACTACTCCTGATTTACAGCCGCTTAAATAAGGCCAGAACCAGCCTCAACACCTCTTAGGCTGGCGACCCTCTTCCTCAAAGCCTTCCCCTTGCCACAGGTAGCCTTTGGAAGGTCGGCGTATCCCATCCTAGAGTTTCTTTTAGAGGCAAAATCTTCTCATCAGAGAGGAAACCCGTTCCAGCAGCCCCTAATAATCCCCAGTTTAGCATCCTTTATGTTGCACCTGTTCAAGCGTTACATCAAGGGGCTGGAAGGCAGACGGCTCCCCGAGAAGCTGCCTGCTGGGTCGCTGTCTTCCTTTTATTACATTCCTTTGAGAGTCACAGGGGCAGACAATACGCTCACCACATTGCGGGAAATTCACTCAGCCTTAGCTCACTTTTTCTGGGAGGGTTTCCCCTCCTCTCCCCCTCTTTTTTTTTTTCTTTTTTTTTTTTTTTTTCCTTTTATCTATTGTGCGACGAACTGGTTTAAAAGAAAAGGAAAGGAGGGAAGGGGGGGGGGGAAATGTAGCTGGTTGCCTTTGTAACCTGAAGGAGATCCTTGCGGTTGCAGATTGTCCTAGACTGCAGGACAAAATGCTAAACATCCGCCGTCCCCCTGACGGTCTTGGTTCCAGTTGGCCATGCCAGCAGACACTTGGACTTGAACTGCAAATTTGCCTTTAGGGGATTAAAGTCCCAATTTACATAACTAATGCTCTGCGGCGAGGAAAGGCTAGGCCAGAGAGGAAAGGGCATGGCGGTTTCTTGAGCAAAAAAAAAAAAAGAAATGGGGGGAAAGTTAAGCCTGTGAGAACCGAGACACGGAGAGGCTTGATTTATGCTCTTCATTTGTTATTTTATCAGTCAGTGTTTTTAAAATGCGGCCATATGTAGGAAGCAGGCAAAATTAACAGCGATATGTAGTGACTCATGGGAATCCTTGTGTGTCTCAGTCGTAACGGCAGACCTCAGTTACAGAAGTTGTTACTAAACTTAGTCGTTTACTACTATATCTAGAAAATTGTGGATAAGGGAACTGGCTTCTCCGCAGGCTCATACACCACGAGCGGAGCTGTTACCCTGCTCTCCATCTGCAGAGTCTTTGTTACAGATGATCTTTCATTTTCAGGGGGATCCTTTGCGTTTTCTTGATTAGTATTTAAAAATAACATAGACTTAGTTGTCATCTAAGTGCCTGACACGGCAATTCTTGAGATGTAATAAATAAGATACTCTCCCTGGGGTGTAAGGCCGTATCATTGCGTTTTCCAGATTATTCAGACTTCAGCTATTTTATCTATAAAAGACATACATCCCATGTCAAAGAAAAGAACAACAAAACACAAAAAAATCAGGAAAATGTGTCTTTCTGATGGTAGTTCCACACGCCCTTAGGAAATCTAAAGACAGATCTATATTAGAGAAGAGCTTATGGCCTCGCTTACACAAAGGGTCGATGCAAGGAAACACTGGGATGTACGTCCTTCACGGCTCACAGTGATAGATTCCCCGTCTGCGCAGGATCCCAGCCTTTTCCAACAGCTTCTCCTGGGAACGAAGACTCTTCCTTCCTTCACTTCTAGGGAAACTGTCACTTGAGATTATCCTGAGGAAGGACTGTAATTTATTCGGGTCCAAGGAGGGTTAAAACTTGCCTATTTGTGGACAGGCAAATCTGTGCCCCTGCTTAACGAACCTGTTTGCTCCATCAGATTTTTATCTTATTGCTCTCCGGCAGGTTGGAGGAAGAGGGAATTGTGCAGATAAGAGCAGTAATCCTCCCCAGGCAGCCAAGCTCCTCGGAGTTGGGAGCAAGAACCATGACTTTAAAGTAGAAACCTCTGGGTTGGAGCCGTGGGGTCGGTTCCACGGAGAGCAGCAGCGAAGCCTCATCCTCCCTGAGCAGCAGCCACCGGGGAGCAGGTGACATAATCGGGGAACTCTCCCAACCCTACCCCTTTGAGAAAGTTGTTTCCTCATTTTAGACCCAACTTTCCCTCCTTCTCCCCGACACGTATCCATTGAGCTCTCTGGAAATACCTTCCTCTCTCTGTCAATGCTCATTAGCGCAGCGAGGACGCTACACGCGTGATTTGCACACGTTATTTAAGCAAAATAATTTAGTTGGGCGCTTTTTAAAGCTTTGCTTGGGATGTTTTTCTCTGTGTCTGTTGTTTTGGATACCGTAGTGTCTCAAAACTTTGGGAAAGATCGTGCGAGTTGTCAAATTTCAAGACCAACAAGTGTCCCTCCTTGAAGAGGTAAATAACCTACGGCAGAGAATTCCTCTGGAAATCTGGGAAGTCGGGCTCCGGCTCTGCCACTGACCTCTCCCAAGACTTTTGGTAAATTCTTCAGCTTTTCCCTTCTTCTCTGTTTGGATTATTACACCCTCGAGGAGGGAATGCCATCTTATCCCACCTCCTGCACCATTCCGGGAGCAGCAGGGTCTCGATGGTACCCAGGGTCTCTGCATGTTCCACCGTCATAATTGACAGTGATTGTAAGAGGAACAAACACGAGGGTGATGGTGACAGTGAGAAGTCATCCAGTGGGGCTGGGTGGTGTACACAAGACTTTACCTGAATTTCTTTTGTGCCTCTCCCACCTACAATGCTGCAAACTGGATGGTTCTGCAGATTTTCTACCTTTGTGGTGGATTTATAAAGGATACACACTTTTTCTCTCCACTAAAAACTGATTTTATTACCTGGTGACAAAAGGCCGGTAGGGACAAGGGGTCACAACCCTCATATTTCTCTACACCACAGGTGGGGGAAATGTCTCCCAGTCCCACGAAATCCCAGTTGCAGTCAGCCAGCACTCCGGGGCACATTTTCCTACGGTACGTAGGGCATCTTAACCCTCTTCTCCCATCATCAGACAAGGGAAAAAAAAAAAATCCCACTGAGTTCTGCAAAGGCTCCTCAAACCCTGCAGGACTGAAAGCCGGGAGACTGTGACCTGCAAAGGGAAAGTCTGTGTTTAAAGAGGAGCTTCAGCCGCCTCCGCAGCGTGTCCTTCCCAAGGGGGGGAAAGAGAGAGAGACCTTTGCCCCTGCTCTTCATTAACCACACCTACCGAAAAACCCCACTCCTCCTGTCCCTTCCCTGCCCTGCTGAAAAAAGCATTTCATGGAGGTTTCTTCTCTTAAGGAACGACCCTCTTGAAGGAAGATATTTGTGAAAGGGAGAGAAACGCTCAGCTTTTGGAAGGGATCGTTGAATCGGCGCTGAGGGTTGATGGGGTGGGTTACTTCGTGCTCGCTCCGTTATGGGCTACACGCTGCCTTTTCCGATGAACGAACACCCACGGGAAGGTTCAGAGAGTGGAGAAAGCCAAGAGCCAAACACCCGCCCGGCTTTGCTTCGTCAGTAACTTTCTGGCCTTGGACAAGTCACTTCCTCCCTTTGTGCCTCATTTTCCCTCTTTGTCTGACCCATTCCCCGCTGCAGAGCACTTTTGGGTTGTTTTTCTGAAAAAACCGCACTATGTAAGTGCAAGTTATTATTCATTAAACAATGTCATTAAGGACTTTGAAAGGAAACAATGATGTCATTAACAACTTTGAAAGGAAATAGTGTCATTAATGACTTAGAAAGGAAAAAAATAGCGACTGAAGTCTCTTCTGTGCCTGTCTTTTTTTTTCCTCCAGCAGCTTAAGCCCGACGAGGCAGTGGATCATATTTGTCTTCATGGTTTTGATGTATTCAAAACATAACATTGATTAATATAGTAGGCCATTGTACAGGAAGGTGACAAATTGGCTTTTGGTACTAAGTGAGTGGAAATATTTTGAAGGGATCGTTAGAATCGCTCTGCCTCTTTTTTTTTTTCTTGGCCCTAAAAGCCGAAACTCCCACGCTTTCGTGACATACCCGTATTTATGATCCCTTTCCAGCCCACTTACCTCATGCTCTCTCCCACTGGGGTGACGGGGACTCCTATGGGCCGTGTCTTTAAAGGGCTTTAGCTGTTTATTCACTTCTTCCTGCAAAAGAGAGGGTGTCCGACAGACCGTGCCGTTACGGAGCATCCCTAAAACAAGTCCAGTTTAACAAACCTAATGGGATAGTCATAAAATCACATAAACATTGTTTTGGAAGGAACTTCAAGAGACCAATTAGGCTAATTCCCTACGGGGAGGCAGAACCAAGGACTTATTAGTGTCATATTATTTTTATTATTATTATTATTTACATTAGGCAGTGAAAGTACACAACAATTACCAGAGAAATAAGTGTTGTGGTCTGTGTCCAGAAACCAAGAGTATTTTTAAGGAGCCTCTACTTGGGCTTTCAAGTTCGTTCTTTGGAGCCTAAACAGATGCCCTGCCTTAAAACCAAAACGAGCTTTGGAGCTGCTCCCATCTCTCCGTGAGCCCAAACCTCTGCTGCTGCGCTCGGAGCGGGGTTTGGAGGGTGTTGAAACTCTCCCGGGGCGCCTCGGCACGGCAGAGCGTGGGGTGCTTCCTCCGTTCAGACCCTGATTCTCAGCCTGGGTCCTGACATGAAAATGGGGGGAATTCTTAATCACAAACAGATATTTTATTTAATGGGAGTTAGGCACCTGTTCCCCTGAGTGCCTTGGGGACTTTTTCCTCACATTCCGGCGTTTTTAACGCCTTTAAAAAAATACGTGGCAGTAATTGAAGCTTTGCCTATACCCACCGGTTGCTCTCCTTTAATTGGTTTACAAACCGGTTTAATTAAACGCTCCGTTTTGACCCCCCTGTATTGGTTTAGAGCGTTGCATCAGCCCGGCTTGCGATTGTGTGTTCTGTTCTTGGCGACGCCGTCGGAAACTGCCCTTGAGACAGGAAACCTGAGGTAAGAGCCTGAAGGTGACAGCCCTGCAGTGACTGCACAAAACCCAGCGGTTGTTCCAGACCCAAGTGACACCCACCCCCACCCCCCCCCCGGGCTGGAAATACCCCCAGCTGGGCAGCCCCACGGCAGGGCGAGGTGTGGGGCAGCCGGTGGGTAAAGGCCACCATCCCTCGCCACCCCGTTGCCAAGCTGACAACGCTCCGGGGTGCTAACCCTGCGCAGGGTCGGGCTCCCCCCCCTCCCTGCCCCGGCTTCCTCCCAAATTACCTATATATATACACTAATATATATGTCTATAATGACTTCTCAAGCTGTTTTCCAGTAGGCAAGAGAAACCATCGCAGAGCTCTGCGGAAAAAGTTGTGCATGGAGCTGCACAAGCTCCGCCGCTGCTGCTGCCCCCCCTTTTCACTGTACAGCACCCAGGGCTGGGGGGGTGTCAGGGCTCACCCAAATCCCTCCCTCTCCCTAAGATTTCTTCCAAAAAAAAATCTTTACCCACAGCCCAAGGGGGTGTGCTGGGTGCTGCAGGCCTGGGTGGGGGCTGCCGGGACCCCCACTGTGGGTGCTGGGCCTTGGTGGCAGAGCTACCTGGGGTCCGGTGCTTGGGTCCCGGGGGGGCAGCCCAGACCGTTCCCGGGGCTGCGGGGCTGGGAACGGCTGGGGCTGTGAAAAAGCCCCGTGAATATCGACAGGAAACGATCAGCGGCTTTTTTGGTTGCGAGCTGCAGCGCTGAGGTTTAGGCAACAACATCCTGCCCCTGCGCAGCGCCCAGGAGTGGGGGGGTGCGGGGGGCGACGCAGTCCCGGGGGCCAGGCAGGAAGTGGGGGCTACGGGGGAACAGAGAGGCAGCACCCCTCGTCCGCCCTACAGACGCCCTGTCCCTCCATCCATCCCTGCATCCATCCCTCCATCCTTCCCTGCATCCCTCTATCCCTGCATCCCTGCCTCCACCCCTTCCTCCATCCTTCCATCCCTGCATCCCTACCTCCATCCCTGTATCCCTCCCTCCATCCCTGTATCCCTCCCTCCATCCCTTCCTCCATCCATCCCTGCATCCCTTCCTCCATCCCTTCCTCTATCCCTACCTCCACCCCTTCCTCCATCCTTCCACCCCTGTATCCCTACTTCCATCCCTGCATCCCTACCTCCATCCCTGTATCCCTCCCTCCATCCATCCCTGCATCCCTTCCTCCATCTCTCCATCCCTGCATCCCTACCTCCATCCCTTCCTCCATCCCTTCCTCTATCCCTCCCTCCATCCCTGCATCTCTCCCTCCATCCCTGCATCCCTTCCTCCATCTCTTCATCCCTTAATCCCTTCCTCCATCTCTTCCTCCATCCCTCCATCCCTGCATCCCTACCTCCATCCCTTCATGCCTTCCTCCATCCCTTCCTCTATCCCTCCCTCCATCCCTTCATCCCTTCCTCCATCCCTTCCTTCCCTACATCCCTCTATCCCTGTATCCCTCCCTCCATCCCTCTTTCCATCCATCCCTGCATCCCTTCCTCCCTCCCTCCATCCCTGCATCTTTTCCTCCACCCCTCCCTCCATCCGTCCCTCCATCCCTTCCTCCATCCCTCCATCCACATCTCCCCATCGCTTCTCCGTACTCAACACTACAAATGCTACAACACCCTTTGAGCCCCCCAACCCCCCAAAAGCCCCGGTGGGGCTGGGGATGGTGGGTGCCCAGTGTGGGACAGGGTGACTGCAGGCCCGGCGGTGGGGGAGGGGGGGCGCTGGGGGCACTGCCGGCTGCACTTCACACATTTATCAGCCGCTGAGTAGCTCTGGTTCTGAGCGAAGAGCTGCGAGGAGGGAAAAGCAAACCTAATCAAACCTCTAGCGCTTCGTCACCGCTCTTGGGAGATTTGCATGGACCCTTCCGAGATGCCTGCTCGCTATAAACGCCCTCATTATTTGTCAGAGGAAGCGACCGTTTCCTTTACAGATAATTTCGGTGATTTATTCTGGACTCTGCCGGTCTGCCTCGCTGTGAGGAGCGTCCTTTGAATCATGTGTCTGTTCAGCGACTCTTCCAGAACGGGTTAGATCTTCTCGCACGCCCTATTACTCATCAGAAATTTTGAGGCCGTAACCTGTGACTTAGTCACTGGTGAGTCATAACTTGTCACTTGGAAAAGAAAAAGGTGGCCAAATTCTGACATCCTTGAGGCTTAACCCCGAAAAAAGCGCGTAAAGTCGGCAGCACCACTTCTGAGCGCGGCTCCCCGATGAGACCCGAGGGATCAGAGTCAGGCTGATGGTTTCAGCCTAATTCGTGGGAGTAAATCAGCTGAGCCGTGACTCACATCTGTCTATCTCGGCGCTCAATTATTTTTGCCCTTAACTTGAGAGACCCGGGAACAGGAATAATTTCTAAAAACGGGGGCAATAAAGCTCCCGGAGGGCAAGGCCGTCGCAGGGTGCTTCGGCAGCAGCCGGGAGAGGGATGGTGTTGGGTGCTGATCCCGGCTGCTGAGGAATTTCAGGGGTGCAAAACCTACTCAAGTGCAGCGAGTCCAGCTTTAATTAAGATTTACATTAGCTTAATTCATTCTGGTTAATTGCTGCGTTAGAATAATGTGTCAGAAGCGCGGCAGAAAGTAGCCGTGGGTCTACACGAGAGGTTTGCAGAAACGCAGCCGTGTATTTAGAGTAATTTCCTAATATAGACAAACCCTCCCTCTTCTCTTTCTTTCTTTCGCTCTGTTTTGGCTCGCTGACAGCGTGGGATTACAAAAATAGTGAGAAGACCTGAAATTGAAAATGAGACTCGGTTTACAGAACCTGTGTCGTTTAGGGGGCGCAGAAAGAGTTGGGTTAATGTGATTTTCTAAGCCCCAGCTCTGATGTGGCAGGTTTTAGTGGCACTTTTCCCTACAGGCCCCTTTCTGCCGGGGATTTTAGGGTGTTGGGGTGGGCACATTTTCCCCTACGCAGCTTTAACCAGCCCAGTGGGTGTATTTCCAGGTCCCTGCCCTGCATTTTGCTGCCAGGTTCAGCCAAATCATCTCCCAAGGGGCCGTGTAAAGCCCGGCTGATACTGGTGCCCCGGCACCGGGAGCCGGGAACACAACTCTGCCTGAAGAGTCCCGGGAAAGGGGATTTTTCCCTCCGTTCCTGCTCTCTCCCGTGCGAGGAGTTCCTATTCCTGCCGGGAAAACCGGCAGCTTTGCCTCTGAAGCCCGTGGAAGAGAGGAACCCCCCCGCGGGGAGGGGTCTGTACCAACCCCCCGGGGTCCCAAGGGCCCGAGGCCGCGGGGTTGTGATGCTCATGCCCCCCCCCGCCCCGGGATCCCCCCCTCGGGGCTCATGGCCGGGGGGGGCGTAGCAGATGCCCCGGGGATCGGGGCGGGGGGGGGGAGAAATCACTGGCCCGGGGAGCCGCCGGCTGCCGGTGGGAAGGCAGCAGGGGACCTCTGCTGGGCGAAGCCTAAAAATGCCCTTTTTTTCCCCAAAACGCGTGCCCTGCAGCCACGCTGGCGGTGGGAGACCTCCGGGGGGCGCCAGCATCTCGGCTTTCCCCGCGGGGCCGGGTCCCCCCGCAACACACACACTCCGGGGGGGCTGAGCCCGGGGCCGGGACATCCCCAACCCCCCCAAATCCGCAGCCTCCGGCCTCGCCGCCGGGCCAGCGGGCAGGGACGGGGACTAGCCCCGGGCGGGCTCTGAAGTGAGAGGGCGAGGAGGTGGGGGCTCACGGCTGGGGTGCGCTTTCCCGGGGGGGTGAAACCTTTCAGAAATGGGAATGACGGCAAGAACCTGAACTATTCCTCGGTTATTTCTCCCACTAACCCATCCATCCATCCATCCATCCATCCATCCATCCATCCATCCATCCAGCGTCCGTCCGTCCATCCATCCTCTGCTCGGGTCCCCTGTCCGCCCGGTCCAGCCCCCGCTCCCCCCTGCCCCATCCCGGGCTCTCTCCATCCCGGCAGCCGAATCTCAAGGGAGTTTTCCCCGGGAATAGCCAGAAAAAAACGCGCCGGGACCTCGCTCTTCCTCAGAAAGACTCCTCGGGGTCCTTCCAGCCCAAAGCCCCCGGGAAGAGGGGTACAAGGCGGGGGGGGGCACCTCTCGGCACCGGCTCCCGAGCTCAGCCTCGCCGAAAACTTCCCCCTTCGCCTCCGGCGATGCACTTAAAAAATAAATATTAAAAAAAAAAATCAGAGGTTGCGGGGCTGGTGGTTTGTTCCCCCGCCGATGCCGGGCTCCGAGAGCCACGATCCCTCGGGGGACACGGCTGCGGAGCGGGGGTGGCCCGGGGGGGAAGGAGAAGGGTGTTGGGATGAAGGGACGGAGCCGGGGGACGGCGACCCCCGCGGTCCCCGCTGTTTCATGCCCAGCTCTGGCCGAGGGGAGGGCAGGAGGGGGCAGCGGCACCCAGAGCCCCACGGCCGGCACCCTCCTGCCAGGGTATTTAGAGAAAACGGGG
>JAOXNO010000012.1:5573170-5586622 GCA_028565335.1 Limnodromus scolopaceus
GTATATATGTATGTATTTATTTCCCCCCCCCACACACACACCCCGCGGCCGGGCCTCGGGGAAGGGGAGAGGGCGGCCCGCGGGCCCCGCCCTGCCCCGCTCAGTCCCCCGAGAGGAGCCGGGAGCGGCCTGGGAAGGGCCGGGGGCCTCGCCCCGGGCCCCGCGGCTCCCCCCGGGGTGTGGGGTGAGGGGGGCCCGGCCCCCCAAAGCCGGTATGTAGGTTAGGCGTGGAGCGGTCGGAGGCATGGATATCCGCCTGGCTGGTATCCCCCCCCGGCTTCCCCCCGAATCCGTAGCGAGCACCCTGTTCCTGTTTTCAGCCTCCAGCGTGCGGCTTTTATCTCCATCCAGCCATTCAGATGGCTCGGGATTTTGCTGGAAAGACAAAACTACCACATAGGCAGTTAAAGGAGCGCTCCCCCGGTGCGGTACGGTAAGCTGGTAGGCCCCGGTCTCATGGAAAGCTTGGAGTCAGTGGAGCAAAATGCTCGGTTACCAGTGGGGAAGGGGCGTACAGACTGCAGACGTCGGGTCTTCGGCCCCCTCTGAAAGGCAAAAGCTTTCCCCGTGTTCCCGTTTGAAAGTCAGAAGCTTTGATGAGAGCCCTGAAGTCTCACAGTCATTCTCAGGCTGCTGTGCCAAGATTCCCTAAATTTGCTTTCATGTCTTTCCTCGTGCAGTGATTTCAAAGAGATGCAGGATGGTAAGGGCTCACCGGGCTTATTCTTCTGATGTATCTTGACTGTAGTAAGAGCTCAAAAACATTTGAGGGAGATTTTAAATACTGCCGTGCATACAGATTTAAATCTTGGTCTAAAGAGGCGGTTAAAGCCCTGTTTTAAAATGAGGTAGCATTGGGGTAATAAAGCTGCTGGATCTGAAGCGCAGGTACAGAAGAGGGCGAAGTGCCTGGTGCCTGTCGAAGCTGGGGAGGGCAAAAGGCGGGGGATGATAGTGAATCTTGTGACTTTTGGGACCTGGGGAAGAAGGCCAGAGATGAGTAAGTTTGCGTCATGTGGAAGAAACACTGAAAACGTAAGTCGCCCTGTGGATTTTGTTCTCGCTGGAGTCCTTGGGACTTGTCTCTGGGGTCTGGGTTTGACGGCGCATCAGCCCCCGGTGAAAATGCCGGCTTGAGAAATTCCCAATCTCTTCCGTCTTAATCCTAGCCACCTATTCCTGTCTTCACACCCAAGTTGCTGCTCCTCAGTCCTGTTACAACTGTGGGGCTGTGCTGTAAATGGGATCACTGAAATCATCCAGGTTAAAAATAACACTCGGGGGGAGGGGAGTAGTGGCTTTTTAAGCCAGCAATGCTGCTGAGGAGAGCGTAGTATTGAACAGCAGCCTCGGAAAACTTAGTTTAAATCCAGGAAGAATGAGGATTTGGAGGCTTCTTGTAGAGGTGGTAGTTGGTTTGCAGGTTTTAGTCCTGTTGAGATATTTTTAATATTGTTTGCTGTTCAGGAGATTGCTCAATAAATTCCTAGAGCGATGGATACCACCTGACAGTGCGAAATCATGGACTTTCCTACCAGCTGAGGGCATGTGTTAAGGAAGAACACTGCTCTGGCGGGTTCAAGGCTGTAAAAAAACTCTTGCTCACATCCTGGTGAACTGATCTCATGTTCCCACTGTAGAGAGAATTAAAAAAAAATAGGGCAAGGTTTTTGAAACATGTCTAAAGTATATATATTTATTTTAAATTTCCTTTTAACAACCATATACTGAAGAATCATGAGGCCACATTCCAGGAAGTAGAGGAGAGATGCGGGAAGGTGTATGGGGTGAGTGTTCGCATGCTTGTCTCGAGTTAGAAATCTAAAGTTTGCTGTGGCTGCCAGTACCCAAAGCACGGAAAAGGAATATTCTGGAAAATTAGAGGGTAACTCTTCTGCACCTTAATGGAGAGGAGAAGAACCAGCTCACCCGCAGTACTGGGCCGACAGGATACTTTTCATACGAGGGAATGGCTTACTTAAGAATATGCTAACATTTACTAATCGTTTGTTATTGAGCTGGGATTGAATCTAGAAAATAAAAAATCATTTGTGTGCTTTTGGATCCAACTGGTTCAATTAAGGACCCATTGGCACGGGCACCTTGCGATGAGGTGGAGTGGGGCTCGTCAGAGGCCTTCAGTTTTCAACGTATGTGAGACCTTTAGCATACATCGTACAGACATCAAGGTAAAAGAAGTTTTATTTTAAGACACAAACTCTGAATTTTCCTGATTTTGGATAGGGAAATACATATATTGCCTCCTCTTGAAGATCCAATTATCATTTTTTATAACCAATCAAGAATAATTATTAGTCCCTCTGCTCTGTTCCAGCATGATAATGGCTGGCCAAGCAATAATCCACATCAAACACTTAAATCAGGGATAGTTTCTGACCTGCGGGTGAGTACTGAAACTTGGACACCAGAATCGATCATGATCAATCACAAAATGAGGAAAACTTTTCATTACGTACATCAAAAGTGTTTCTTTGCTTTGTTACTTTGCATCTTTAATAGCAAACTGGAACTAGTGAAGGCCGTGATAACTTAGTCGAGATACAGCAGGCAAACACTTGATCAGTCAGTTTGTGTTTCTCACTTAGAGCCATTAAATAGGATTTGACAGCCCACTGTGTAGAATTTTGGGAAGTCTTTTGATTTGAGCAGCAAACCCTAAAGAAATGTTAAATAACCTTCCAGTCTTGCCTTTGGGGCAGTGCACTCGTGGTGGCTTTTGCACGTATAAATAACTTACCGAAACACAATAATAAATGTTACACTTATATGGCTCCTTCAAATTAGCTTCAGAGGATAAAGCCTTTTATGATTGAAAAGATAAGGCTGTTGCTTCAGCCTCAGCAGTGGCCGGGTTGATTTCAGAGCCTTGAAAAGAAATGATACGTGTTTGTTGTTCATTGTGGCACTCCTAGTTTCCAGGTTAGGGAACTGGCCCTCTGTCTAGTGTTTGTAGTTTCCTGGTAAAGGAATGATACTGAAATCTATCTCATGATAAAGTTTAATTTCATAGCCTTTTAAAGCTGAGCTTGTTAAGTATCTGGTAACTTAAATATTAAATCTTTTCTGGTTACTCGAGTTTTTTAAATAATGTAATTTGTGGTCATGTGAATATTTTGGAAGTTTACAGAATTGTGTAACATTTAGATAAACTGACAGTATATAACTGCCATTGATGACAGTTAAAAACTCCAAAATCCTTAAGGGTTCTTTGTGAAATAGTTTGTTTATCGCAGCTAGGACAAGATGTGATGGTGGGAGAAGGGGACGCCGCGTCTCGGGAGCAGATCCGGAGCTGAAATAGGCGCCTGCTCAGTCCTGGCCTCGGTCCGTCGGTTCTGTCGACTTTTAGCATTTTAAACTGTTGATTTGTTGGGTGTGTGGGGATGGTTCTGAATGAGCACAGTTAAGATCTTTTTTTATTATTTTTTTTGTGGAAGTAGTTCATCTATTTTATTCATCTGTTAGCTTGAGATTTAATTATTCTAACCCTGATTTTCTCGGGGTCTGGTTATCAGTGCAGCGCACTCCTATTACTCACTGTCTAGGTCAACTTTTTTCCATTCTGCCTTTGACTCCTGGGAGGGCTGGAACAAAGAGGGGATGTTGTGGCCCTTCTGTTCTTCAGCATCGTGCCCAAAAGGCAGACATGAATAACTGGCAACAGAAGCAAACATCTGGCTCCCAAACTTAAAAAACGGGTTGTTTTAAGCTTCTAACTGGAAGTTCTTAACGCCGTCGTGGCTCCAGACCAGACCATCACCTGTGGTGGTGTGGAACTTCAGAGAGGTGCGTGGTTGGCTCCTGACTTCCTGGTATTTACTTCTTTATAAACTGCTTTTCTTTGGAGAGCGTTGTGTGGTGATTCATTTCTTTCATTGCAAAACTTTCATTGCAAACGAGGTGTTTCTTGGTTGCAGAGCAACCTATCTTTAATTTAAAGAATTTACAACCTGACGTAGATGGCTCTTTGAAATATCTTTCCCAGCCCCTTTAATATGTCTTAAGGATACTCTGTTATATTTAGCAATGTTTAACCTGTATCTGTTGCTTTTTATAGGTTAATTATGCAGTATCTGCTAGACCAAAGAATGTGTAGTCTTCTGATCCTGCTGCATGCCAGTTAAAGATTAATTGTGACTCTCTTACATGTAAGCCCTGAAAAATTAAGCTTAATGAGTGTAGTATTTGTGGCCAGTGTCATTTGGAGGGGAAAGTTGTCTAGTATAAATGTATGATCGTGTTATCCAGCCTTGCAACTTGCATTTCCAGCATGTGAAATTAGAGCTGAATTTGAGCATTAAAGGTTCTGTGCTGAGTGTTCAAGTCTAGTGCTTCAAAGTCGGGACCTCGGGGCTCTGTGGACCCTTCTGCCACCGGCTCCTGCTCTTCTCCCCCCTCCCAGAAAGGCCTCTTTCAGTTCTGTAATTCATAAGGCTGATTGCATTGATCGTAGTTACAAAGGGATTTACTTGTCTGTGTGGATTTGACAATCCTGAAGCATGTGCCACTGCTACAGGCGGAGGTAGTCGGATGCTCTTTGGAATGAAGTGAATTTCTCCAGTGGGCCAATTAGTTGTGGCATTGGCAATTTTACTACTTGGCTACCATAATTTGCTCGAGATGCTGATGAATAAAACGTCATATTCCTTTTCTCATTGAAGTTTGAAATTCTTAAAAAGATACAACCTAGAACAGGACTGAGGTAATTTTAGTTGTCTTTTTTTAGAGAATAAAATGCTAAAATCATACATGCTTGTTATAATGCTACATTTAGAAAAGGACTGTGAAGCTGAGTGACGAGATTTTAATTATCTGGTCTTATAAATGGTTCGAGAGAATTGGTTTTGACTCTAGAAGATGTCTTGTGATGCACCTAATCCTGTATTTCGGGTAGGCTGGCACTCTACTGAAACCATTCAAATTCTTGGTTCTTGAGTCCTGAAAAGGTTTTTCCATTAAGTCCTTTCCTGCTCCGATAACCAGTGAAAAGCAAGAGCTTTACAGCATCTTTGAGTCCTATTTGGCAGAGTGGAATAATTAGCCTTTATGGCTCTTCTTCCTTCAAATGATGTTACCTTGGAAAAGTTTTTTGGGGGAACTTAAGCTGTTGTCTCCTACTGGGTGAGGTTTTCCTACCCAGAAAGCAGTGCTGAGCAGGAGGGGTTGGGAGGTGTGTGTCATCTTAGTCTAATGACAGGTTAAAACGTCTTATAGGTCTGCAGTTTTATTGCAGGGCAGATCTGCTTCTGGTATCTGTGTCTGGCTCATTCAATAGGTATTTGAAGTGGGATTAATTTCGCTAGAGCTTCGTCAAAAGCAACCGGTTTAAAGTTTTGAAACGTTCCTTCATTGTAGACATTGGTCTTGGTTCATCTGCTGCTTTTAAGCACGGCAAAACTCCTTTCCTTATGGGCATTTGTAGCTTGCTCTTGCCTCGATTGGCCTCTTCTTGTTGAAGAGTACATTTATTATATTCTAGAGCAAGGTGAAGCAGGGTGACAGCTCTGTAATTGGTTATACCTTATGCAGGGAGATGCCTTTTTGCCTTTTCATATGATTGCATTCAGGAAAAGCACCGCAGGAGCGGAATATCTCTCTTCCAAAACACAGTACTAGCAGAAACGTAAAATGCAGTTTCAGGGTGTCAGTTGCAGTAAAACACGTTCATTCATCTCCGTGATCTGTGTGGTGTCCGTAAGCACGAGGCTACGGGTGCTTGGGAGATAAAATGGTCATAGGTGAAGTATGTTGGGCGGTTTATAGCTTTGTTTTGGTTTTGTCTTACAGGTGTGTCTGTGCTTCATTATTTTTGGTGGCTCAGAGGGAGGAGGCTCACGCCAGAGCCTGTGTGCCAACATGAAAACTCCTTTTTTTTTTTTTTTTTTTTTTTCTCCCCCCACCCCCCCCGAATTAACTGATGAGAGCCTCAGGAGTGTGCTGTACAGGTACACTCTCAGTATTGACATCTTTACACCCTGACTTTTGCCCTTCATTTTGGGGGAGATGGAGGGTAAATGTGCTTTAGGCTACAGGCTCACTCAATCCCTTTAAATATTTCTCACTGTGGTGCACTCTCTTGTAAAACCGGCTCGAGGTTTGTAGGAGGTAAGAAAAAAAAAATATCTAAAAATAGGTAATTGCCTTTTTAAGGAGCCTCTGAAGTTATCTCCGCTTAAACCTAAACTTTTTTATTTTGCAGGCACAGCGCTATGCTGAAAATTCTTCTGTCCTCAGAAGAGGTTGTTTTTAAGAGATGGAGCCTATTGTTAAACCCAGCATTGTCTGCAGTTTGGACAGCTCTTTGTGCAGCTCCAGTGCTTAATCCAGAGAGATTTGGATTTGTAGATTGAATAAAGGTCTCTACGAGACGTTTATAAAAAGCTGTTCTCATTCTGATTTTTCTGGGCTGTAGAAGACCTTGAAAAACCCCAAACCCAAATATCAGGATGAAAATTGCTGGCCTTTGATCTTAGGTTTTGGGAAGGGCTGTAATCCTGTAGGTTCATGCGTACCAAAAGATTTCAGATTATAAATCTTTACTAGAAGCATCAAATCTGAGCCGTGTTACTTCAGCTGTTACATTTGCTAGTTTTCTGCTTTGCAAGCATGTTGTTTTTAGAATCGGGTGAAGTTTATTAGGCAACATTGTTTTGGTTTTATTGCCATAAAGAGGTAACGTGGTGAGAAGAAGGCGGCAGCTCTTCCCCGCTGCTCTGTAGGACACGCTGCTGCAGGGGGACTAACAGGCAGGATTTGGAAAGATTCACTAATAATTAGGCTTGTCAAAAAGCATATAAGCCCTTACGTAATGTTTCTTACACAAACAATTCTGTTAATAGGAATAAGCCCTGGACGTTTGCTTTGCAAAGTTGGTGACTGAGGTTAGAAAGAAACTTCTGAGTCAGGTTCGCCTTGTGTTGACCATCAGCCGTGGGGTTGGCTTTCCCTGGGGTACCTGGAATTAGCCCTTTGGCTCACAGATTATTAGAGGGACTCTCCTTATGATGTGGGTACGCCTAGTAAGTTATGCGTTTGAATTTCTTAAGCCTCACTTATTGCTGACTAGACTTGAATTTGGATTTTATGTACACAATGACTCAGGAACCATTCCTTCGGCGAGCCGAGGTAGATGGAGATATTCAATTCAAGGCTGAATATCTGCTTCCGTTTACTCATCTTGCGTAGATATCAGCCCCTTTATGGCAGAGTGATAAGTGTCTGCTGTGACGCTTCACAGCTTAGTATTTTGGCTTTAGTGGTAATAAACATATTTACGTTGGGGTGCGGGAGTGGTGAGCTGGGGTGTGCTTTGCTGATTGTGTGCTAAGGAGCTCTGGGTTCAGGAGGACCAGTTTCCATCACAAAGGGGTCCAGTGTGTGGGTACGGGTGTTAATAGGGCACTTTAAGGTTACAATAGTGAAAAACCAGGAAAGGTGAAAAAACATTCCTTAAGCTCTAAGGAATTTACTCTCTGGGATAGGGAGCAGTTCCTTTGTGCATATGTTAAACTCCAGTTGGCTCTTACAGAAATTCTTGCTCGTTTAATTAAAGAACTGGCATTGTCTACTGCTAGAAATTGTGCCCTGGACCAGCAGGACTACCAGCTCCATCCAGCGTGATGATTCTAGTGGTTTCAGCAATAAGTTTCTAAATAATTCCTAGTTTAATTCCCAAATATTTTACCCCCTTTTGTAATTAATTGATATTTAATTTGAATTCCTCTGTATTCAAGCTCTTGCATCCAAATAGAAAGCTGGCACAGCAAGACAGTTTATTACTACGCTGGGAGCTGGCCACTTGTTAAATAAAGCAAAGTGTGTGTAGCCAAGAGCTGGCAGAAGGAAAGCTTTCAGGAAAATGTAAAGGCGAATTTCTTGGCAGCTGTTTTTAACCTAAGACATTCTTCTGGTGTCGACAGTTTTGAACCCAGTGCCATAGGTTGTATTTCTGATCATCTCTGAAAGATGTTTGCGTTCGAAGGCTGTTACTATAGTCTCCTGGAGGTCATCTCTAAAAGGAAGCTTACGGGCTCTCTATCTACTTTTATTGGTCTTAGATTCCCAGACACGTACAAGAGCCCTATTGTCAAGCTTTTGTACTGGTTTTTAACAAGCTGTCCATTCCCTTAAATAATTTACAGTGTTGATAAGTAGGCCTAGATGGCTTGAACAGGATTCGGGTGCCATGTTGCTGAACAAATGAGAGCAGTCACGGAAATACCTTTTGCTTTTTTACCACTCTTAACCACTAAATTCTATTTCAAACAGTTGATGATGGAGGGGTTTTAGATTAAAGGGAGGTGGAAATGCCTATTACAGGAGCTCAAGGGAGCAGGGAACACTGTTTCTTCCTGATGCTCATCAAATTTCTCTTCCAGGTGAAACATGCAACCAACCAAATTGTGATGAACTGTGCTGACATTGACATTATTACAGCTTCCTATGCGCCAGAAGGAGATGAAGGTAGGATTGCTTTTTTTTTTTCTGGAGTTTTTACGTGTTAATCCATTTAATTTTTGATGTGAGATGCTGTTGCCAACTCTTAACAACTCTGCAAAATTGCATAATAGTCTGATAAACAAACCTAACCCTCAAAGCACAAAATTTGTTATCAAACCTTTATTCTCTTCTCATCACTAAGATTTGCATTATGTTTAAAAAAGTTACCTCAAGCTTCCATGAAATCTACATTCTGCTCCATTGTGCCTGCATGTTGTAGGCAAAAGGATGTTTATTTCCATTTTTATTTATCTTTATGCCAGGTAGTTGTGTAAGAACATGATCTGTACCTGTGGACTTTACGGTATTGACAAGATCTGTGACAAGGGCTTAGATAAGGCACGCATCAATAATGGCCTGCAGCAGGAAATGCTCATTGGGAAGGACTTGGAAAAGTACAGAAGACTCTAAATTGACATTTAGCAGGATGTTCCAAGCGTAGGGCAACGTGGGAAAAGGTGATTGTGTGGAGGAGACAGTGGTTGGGGTCCAGTTCAGCGAAAGACTGGAAGTTACTGGAGCAATTGAAGACACAGTTATAGCAGTTGACATCTTCCCCAATTATATTTCAAGGAGATGTAGCAGAGGCAAAAAAAACTTTAGCAATTGAAGCGTGAAATGATTAAGGTGTAGAAAATAAGCTCCTTGAAACAGAGCGATGGTCTAACAGTGTGCAAAGCCTTTCTGGTTTTCTACCGGAGCCGTTGCCGTTTCAAACACGGTAGCTGTTTGGTTCACTGTGTACGACTGTTAGGTCCTTCAGCCAAAAAAAGGCTCTGTTGAGCTTCCCTTTCTCTAAGAAAAATGCCACAATGATGTCATGAAGCACTTTGTTAAAACCATGATTGTGAATTAAAGGAATGATCTTGATGGACAGGAGAAAGGCGCTCCTTTGATTACATTTAAAATTCTCTAGCATGCTTACGCCCCAGCTGAAGGAAGTCGGAGAGAAGGGCTGTGCTTATCCAAACACCTGAAGAAGAAAAGAAATCTTAATTTTCTGGATTGGACTTAGTAGGAACAATTTCAGCTCTTGTTGTAGTGACATTATCCTATGGCTAATAGCGTTGTATGTGGCAAGTCTGCAATGAATCTTCGCATTTAAGTTGGTTTGACTTTTTTATTTTTACTGTAATATAGTATTAAAGAAACCAGAGGGCTTTTTAAGTGCAGTTGGGACCAGGCAAGCGGTGCATGGTTGGATGGGGAGCTCCAGCCCAAGGAAGCAGCAGCGTTTTGGGTGGGTGTGTTGTGGGAAAGCAGAGCTTTAGCGCAGGAAGCGCAGTGGCAGCAGGAGAGGGCGGCAGAGAAGAGTCTTCCCAAAGAGCTTGGACTCCGGCCACCTGGTTTCGATGGTGAAAGAATAGAGCCCTGTCTCCTACGTGCTCGGTTCGGGCTCCCGGGGTTGTCCCCTGGCACTCCATTCCCGCGTGCCTTTCGCACGCTGCCGTTAGCGATCGTTAGTTGATTGGATGCACTGTGTTGCTAAGCTCTCCTGGAGTTATTTCTCATTCTGAGTAATGAGGCGATAACAAGAGTGGTAGTAATAGCAGAGTGTGCCTGGAGTCCGTTCCACCTACCACCGGCCCAAACCACCAGTTAATTTATTATTTCATCATTGAGAAAAATGAAAATAAATGGAAAAGGTACCTAGGAATAAAGTCTCTTTCTAGTCAAACCAGGAAAAATACATATAATAGAGAGGGTCTCTATTTTAATGTATGATATTTGTTGTTTTCAGGGCTGATTTCCCTCTCATAGATGTCTGTTTTTCTATTCTTTAGCAGTGATATGCTCTCCTTGTAACTTCCAAGTGTTAATAGCAGAGTTTAATGGAGAATTAAACCTAAGTATGCTGGATGTGAGTTTTCTGTGGCTTAAATTCCTTCACTGATTTTTTCCACTAGCCTTGAACGTGGCTCTCTGGCCACCAGGATCACGAGCCCAGCGCTCCGGCTGCAGTAACAGGCTCTCACCCCTCAAACTCCTGTATCAGAAATACTTGAGGTGTAGCTTAATCGCATGTTTACTATAATTATACATGGGCTTCATGGGGTTAAAGCCTATCTTTCAGTTTGGGAAAGTGCCAACCAGTGTAATGGCTTTGGAAGTAAAATTGCATGAAATTGGCAGACTATTTGCTGGCACCTGTTGATAGAGATAAGGTTGGGTTTACTAATGCCGCTATTGTGCCCAGCTCTTGGATGGTAATTGTATAACTGGTCTCAAAACCAGTACACGAAACATAGTCCAGTGAACCAACAGAAATACCGGCCAGATCATTTGGATTTAGTTCCTCGGGTGAGCCTCCTACCCGCTGCCTAGGTAGTAGGTTTGAAAATAAGGGAGAAGTTAGTGATGTTTTCTCCTTTAAATGCTCTAGTGAGAATTTGTTACCTCTTTTAGTTCTGTACCTCAGGGGGGAAGAATTTGTCTCTCGCTTGTTGTGAGATGAAAGATAATCGGTCGCTTATCTTCTTCCAAGTGGGTTCTGTTCTGAAAAGGAGGTGTGTGAAAAAGAGCTGCTTGTTCAACAGATACCTTTCCCCTGTGTGTGGAGGTGATCTGTTGGCTTTCGTGCAGAATAGTTTATTCTTTTCCTAATAATTCCTGGTAGCCTTGAGTGCCTACTGCGCTGTTGTACAACAGAAATCTGCACTGGAACTGTGGGCTGGGTTTCCTCCCCCCCTCCCCCCCATTCACTCTTCCAGAGATGGATACAGCAGAGGGCAGAACTTTGGAATTTTAATGCAGATTTGCAGGGAAATCAGATTATTGCCCAATATTTGACAGGAAGCTGAGGGGAGGGTCTCTGAAGCTTTAAAGTCAAAGTAAAAAAATTTTGCTGCGTGATCCACAGTTGAGTGGTAGTGAATAATAAACCAGGAGAGATCGATTACTCAGTACTTCGGAGTAGAAAAATGCTTTGTTTAGTCATAAAACTGGTGGAGTGGTTGTGACCGGAGGTTGTGGATGTGCCGTTGGTGCCAGGTACGCTGTCATGGAACAAAGCTACTCAAAAGACCCAACTTTTCCGTAGCCGAAGTTACAACTGGCTCCTCCCACTTGTCAAAAGGAACAATTGTCCTTGTATTTTTCCAGAAGCCGGTTTATAGCATTTGTAGGGAAATGTTTATAGAGCAGCTGTAGCGTTTAGGTGCACGTGCTGCTCTGCCTTTGTCCAAACGGTTGGCTTTGCTCAGCAAAATGAAGAACTCTGAAGGCATTCGTTCCTCAGCAAGTTGGTTCTGAAGGGAAATTTTAGGGGATTGAGTTTCACGCTTACTGACTGCCCAGAAGGTTGACCTTCCTGTGAGTCTCTCTTTTAAGGACCTGTAAAATTGTGATAGAGTCATAACTGGTGAACTACATCACCGAATGATATGGGGTGGGAAGGGACCTCCAGAGATCATCTAGTCCAACCCCCTGCCAGAGCAGGTCCACCCAGTGCAGGTTGCACAAGAACGTGCCCAGACAGGGTTTGAATGTCTCCAGAGAAGGAGACTCCACCACTTCTCTGGGCAGCCTGTTCAGGGCTCTGCCACCCTCACAGGAAAGAAGTTCCCTGTCCTTCTTGAACTGGGGAGCCTAGAACTGGACCCAGTGCTCCAGATGAGGCCTCACCAGGGCAGAGCAGAGGGAGAAGATGACCTCCCTTGACCTGTCTTTAGCTTGGAAAGCTTTTCAGATACTGGGGGATCTAAAGCAGCTTCTGAAATTTAGAGATGATTGGAGTAGTTGGCAATTTCGGGTAGAAAAATGACCAGCAGCCATAGTGATGTTTGTTCAGCAGAAATAATTGAGTGAACTTTGATTTGTACTTTGACCTTTCAAAGGTTTTGAGGCCAGAACTCATTATTTCAGTCTTTTCCTTCCTAGTGTGGTAGGGACACGCTTGGATGCTTGTGCTAGAGGCTGGTTACACCAGGGCCTCACTGATGCTTAAAAAGACAACAAAAGATGACTGGTGCTCATGGAAGGCTGCGTGACCCCAGTGTCCCTAAGCAGTGCTGTCCCTTGGCCTGGGAGCACGACCGTTTCACGGTGAGCAGTCCGAAATCCTGCTGCTGTGGGAAGGGACAATGATGCTTCTCCTCTCTCCCTCCTTTCCGTTGGCATCGGTGTCCTTACCCTTGAGAAGCCACGTGGGTCAGGAAACTCTCTCTTCGAGGGGAAAAAATAAAAGCAGCTTGGAGACAGATCACCTTGGTGATCAGTTCAACAGGTCCTGATGACTGTGTGTGAATGCCCCTGGAAGGAAGGGAATGGGAACACGCAGCTGGGGCCAGGTGGGAAAAATGAGATGGGTGTCTCTGCCCGTAGCAGACTAGATTTTCTTTAAGCCAGTTGTGAAACCTTTCTTTGTTGTAGAAAAGCTCGTCATCATCCCTTCTCCTGGAGACAACTTGATGTAACAGAATTTTGAACGGTAGGATTTTTTAAGGAGGCCTGGGCTGGGTTGGAATGGACAGTTTGGGAATATCCCAGAATCCTTCTGACTCCTTGAAAGGATTTTACAATCACGGGTTTGAAACACGTGAAAAGATGTGAAAAAGCCTGAAAGTGAGTTTGCTGATGACACAAAACTGGGAGGGGTGGCTGACACACCAGAAGGCTGTATCGCCATCCAGCGAGACCTGAGCAGGCTGGAGAGTTGGGCAGAGAGGAACCTGATGAAATTCAACAAGGGCAAGTGTAGGGTGCTGCCCCCGGGGAGGAACAACCCCCTGCACCAGGACAGGTTGGGGCTGACCTGTTGGAGAGCAGATCTGAGGAAAAAGACCTGGGAGTCCTGGTGGACAACAGGATGGCCAGGAGCCAGCAATGTGGTGGCCAAGGCAGCCAATGGCATCCTGGGGGCATCAGGAAGAGTGTGACCAGCAGGTGGAGGGAGGTCATCCTGCCCCTCTGCTCTGCCCTGGGGAGGCCCCA
>JAOXNO010000012.1:5706219-5717550 GCA_028565335.1 Limnodromus scolopaceus
ACCCCCCCCTCTAAATCCAAGACGAGACCTCCAGCATCTCCATCACCACGCTTTAATGGACAGGATGGTGACACAGCTGGGTCAGTGTTACAGCACGGTCCCCCCGTTCCGGGGGGCAGGGGGGGCTTGGAGATCCCCATGTCCCCTCCTCCAGCACCATCACGAGTGCCCACCACACTCTCCCTCCTCCGGCTGACTCCCAACCGCAGCCCCACAGCACCCAAAACACAGACGGGACATTCCCAGGTGCCATCGGTGCCGGTAGTGGGGAACAAAGGGAAGGACCAGGGCTCCTCGAACACACCGGTGGTGCTGCAGGACCCTCAGTCCCACTGCTGGCTGCCCACCGGGGGCCAAATCTTCAGTCCTTGGCCCCTCCTTCCCGACCACGATGAAGGAGCCAACTCCCGGCCAGCTCCCAGCGTCAGTGACCCTCCGAGCTCTGGGCAGGGGTGGGCTCGGGCGGGTCCCCCGTCTCCCCAGCCTGCAGGCGTCGGATGTGCTCATCCAGGAGAGCCGTGAGGTATGCGGGGCCACGCTGGAGCAAGGAGGACGTCTGGGAGGGCAGGAGGGCCAGGGCACCCACCGTCTGCCCCTGGCTGACCTCCAGCGAGGGCAGCTTGGCGAAGTTCTCCACCCCTCGCCTGCTCAGGATGGTGTCGTCGATGCAGGCGCCTGGAAGAGAGGAGCAGAGCTGAGGAGGAGAGACGGGGGTGTCACAGCCCGAGCCCCTTCACCTTCCACAGACGCACAAGGAAAGGTTTGCTCCTGCAGGCAGGGCCCCCATTCCTCGCCATCCACCCCCTCAGAATCACAGAATCACAAGGGGTTGGAAGGGACCTCTGGAGATCATCCCATCCAACCCCCTGCCAAAGCAGGTCCACCCAGAGCAGGTCCCACAAGCGGGATTTGAATGTCTCCAGAGAAGGAGACCCCACCACTTCTCTGGGCAGCCTCTTCCAGGGCTCTGACACCCTCAAAGTCAAGAAGTTCCTCCTCATGTTTAGGTGGAGCTTCTTATATTCAAGTTTGTGCACAGTTCCTCTTATCCTGTCCCTGGGCACCACTGAAAAAAGCCTGGCCCCATCCTCCTGACGCCCACCCTTTGAGTATTTATAGGTGTTGATCAGATCCCCCCTCAGCCTTCTCTTCTCCAGACTAAAAAGCCCCAAGTCCCTCAGCCTCTCCTCGTAAGGGAGATGCTCCAGGCATTTTAATGGACACAACAGTGATCCCGCAGACACAGCTCCGTTAGTGTGGACCCTGCACCTCTCCCCAGCGCCGGAGGGGAACCCTGAGCCCAGCGGCAGCAGACGTGGGGACACAGGGAAGGCTCTCACCCAGGAGGTTGATCTGCGGCACCCCCTTCAGCACCCGCAGCATCTCCTTCGCCTTCAATTCCGGGCTCACCAGCAGGATATTACGCGCCACAAAGAGAGGGAGGAGATTCTTGTACTTGGACTGCGACAGCACGGGTCTGACAATCTGGGGGAGACAGCTCTCAAAATGCAGCTTTTCACCCCAGAAGGCACCACGTGGGGGTCCCGGCTCCCACCCGCTTTCCCCAGTCCCAAACCGCACCGGGATCTGCTCCGGCAGCTCCATCCCTACCTCGTTTAGGATGAACTTGACCTCAATGTTGTGCTTTCGGAGGTAATGCCTCATCAGCACCACGTCCTCGCCGGGCATGGAGTTGTACTGGCAGATGGCAATCATCCGATTGTCCCGGAACACCTCCTCCACCTGCCGCCGCAACAGCCGGGCGTAGCCGTTGTCCTGAAGGGAGCGAGCAGCGATGGGCCGCAGGGAGGGGGCAACGGCTGCCGCCTCCCCCAGCTCCGACCCTACAAAAATGGACCTACTGTCGTGAGATGCCACCACGGATTGTGAGATGCCACCACGGATTGGGACTCACCTGGTTTCCAGCACTTGGATTATCAGCTGGGGCACCTCCCAGCCACCCACAACGTGATGAAAAGGGGTAATAATCACCCCAGAAAGCTCTCATACTGGTGTCCAGCCAGGCTAACCCCGGGGCTGTCCCAGAGCTGTGCAGTGCACCCGGTGGGGGCTGCAGACCCCCGTGTTAAATCCCCGAAGCAAAGCACACAGACGGGGTGTGCAAAACCACCCGGTCTCCTCAGCCACCGAGGCCCCACAGCCGCGCATCCACAACGGCCACATGCCAGAAAATTACCTCCTCCACCTTCTCCTCCTTGGGGGTCAGGCAGCGCGGCGGGATGGCCGGCCGCGGGGCCAGGTACTCGGTTACGGCCATCAGCTTCTGCCGCTGGAAGTGCATAGCCTTCCAGTGCCGGGTGACCGCCTTGGAGCCGCGGCGGACGAACTGCAGGGCGGGCAGCCAGCCTGCGGAGAGGGGGGGCGCGGGCAGCGCTCAGGGCCGGTGGCAGGCCCCGTGGTCCCCGGGGAAGCGGGAGAGAAGCCGGGACCGGGGAGCAGGGCCCGGGTAAGGACAGGCTAGGCCACACGCACGCCCTCCCCCGCCAGAGCCCCTGCCCGAGCCCCGAGGAGCCGCCCAGTCCCGTTGAGAAGCCCCCTCACCCCGCCGCCATGGCGCTCCGCTGCCGCTCAGCGCCGCCATCTTTGCCGCGGGAGCGCAAAGGCTGGTGGGAAGGTGGAGGACCGGCACGCGCGTGCGCGGAGAGGGCGTGCGATGCCCCGCCCCTTCCGGGGCCACCCGTTTCCTAGCAACGGGCACGCTGCGGCCTGCGACCCCGCCGGAGCCCGGGGACTCCCGACCCCGGCCCGACCCTGCCCCAGCCTGTGGGTCTCTGTGCCACCCAGCCCGGGAATCTGGTCCCGGTGACCCCCCCGGCCCCAGCCTGGGGGTCTCTGTGCCCCCCAGCCTGGGGATCTGGTCCCAGTGAACCCCACCGGCCTCAGTCCAGGGGTCTCTGTGCCCCCCCTGCCCCGGGAATTTGGTCCCAGTGATCCCCCCCAGCCCCAACCTGGAGGTCTCTGTGCCCCCCAACCCCGGGGGGAGTCTGGTCCCATAGGCTTCCCAGGCCTTGGAGTCTCTCTGCCCCACCTGGGGGTCCCAGCATTGATCCCAGCAGTCCTGTCCCTACCGCCTCCCCCAGCCCGCAGGTTTTTGCCCCCCATTGCCTCAGGAGTCTTCCGCTTGCAGAGAGCAGTGAGGCCAGGCCAGTTACCCAAAGACACCCACCCAAGAGACCAAGGAAGGGAGAAGGACCCAGGCCACCTCCTCGCTATGGCTGGGCAGGGGGAGACCCTGCTTGAAGGTGAGTGAGCCATTGTGGGGCCTGCTCATGTGTCAGCCTGGGGGGGTATCGGGGAGCTGGACCCCGCTGGGCTCAGCCCCATCGCTCTGGGTTTCTCACAGACTCTGAGCAGATGTCCCTGGGGGTGACCCTCACCGACAGCCTCATCGCCATGAGGAACCTGCCTCAGCTGGTGGAGCCCCTGCACCCAGAGAGCCGGTGAGGATCCACACAGAGCTCGCCTTCACCACCCAGGCTGGCAGGGGGGGTCTCCAGGCACAAAGGACACCCCAAGTACCCCCTTTCCTCTAGATCTGCGGAGCTGCTGTCCCTCTCAACCATCCGCTTGGATCGGGAGAACATCTGCGCTATCGGGAGGCTCCAGAGCCTGCGGGAGATTCACAGCCTCTATCTGCAGCAGGTAAGGCACTGTGGGGGCAGCAGGAAACAGCCCTGGTCCTGTGGGTAAAGGCCTCCTTGGAGGGGGACCACAAACACCCCCAAGAATTTTGCCTCCCCGCATAGCCAGAGGGGCTCGCAGTACTCCCCTCCCATGACAGTGCCACCAACGGAATTCAAGCAAGGGTCTGGCATCAGCCATTCGGTGTTTTTCAAACCCACATGAGGAGCGTTAGGGTTCTCCTGCACTCCTGGGCTCCCTGTGCTGTCGCAGCCCTGTACCCTCTCCATAAAGCTCCCGCAGTGGGACAGTGGTGGAAGATCATGTTGCCTGTGTGAGGTTGGAGGGATTCAGGTGCTCCCAAAGTCTGATTTTTCATGCAGTAGAAAAACATGTTGGGTTTGGTTTTGTTTGGTTGGTTTTTTTTCAGAATCGAATTGAGAAGATCGAGAATCTGGGCTACTTTCCCAACCTGCGGTATGGGCAGCTCCAGCCCCCAGGGAGATCGCTTTCCATGGTCAGAGGAGAGCAATGCTCCCTTCTTCCCTTGGCAGAGCTGGGGGGGTTCAAGTTGCAGCCCCTGACAGCCTGATTATCGGGCTGGCTCAGGTTAGCCTGGGGGCCATGGTTGGGGGCCATGGTGTCCCCCCGGCCTCGTGCCACCGCCCTCCCTGTGTTCTGCAGGTTCCTCTCCCTGGCTGGCAACCGCATCCGCAGAGTGGAGAACCTGCAGCCCCTGCGACACCTGCGTGTCCTGGACTTGTCCCACAACCAGATCCAGACGCTGGACCCAGGTGGGAGGCAGGAACTGGTCTGGACGTGGCCTGGATCTGCCTGAGAGGTGCCTGGGGTATGAGGGAAACCTCATCAGACACTTGGTCCAGGCTCTGACAGGGGTTTCTGGCTCTCAGGTCCAGCAGAGCCACCCTGAGGCTGGCCTGTCTGTCCCTCAGTGACACCAGAGGAGCCCAGTGGCCTGTTTTGAGCCGTCCCTGCTGCTGGCAGACTCCAGGTGTTTGCTTCCACCTTGTGTCCTGCTTCAGCACAACATTTCAAGTGGCTCCAATCAGATTTGGGGATTTCAAGCTGGAGCAAAGCCGCCCCAGCCCTGACAACCCTTCTTTCAGCTGGCTCCTCCCGTGGGTGATTTTTGGCAGAAGAGGAAAGGACAAAGGGATAATTATCTCCCTGTCTTCCTCTGTAACATTCCTATTGTGGCACCAGCCCTCTGCTTGCAGACAGGGGTGAGAAAGGGAACCGTGAGGGCCTGGGAAGGGGAAAACCCTCAGTTCTCACATGGGAGTGTGTGCAATACACATTCCTGCCCTCCCTGCCTCAGTTTCCCCAGCCGTGAGGTGAGAGACTGCTTCCCACGGTGGGGCTCTCACCTCGGGAGTGTGTGAAGAGCTGCAGGAGACAGAGGCTTGGTGGAGGGGGGAGAGCTCAGGTCCCATCTCAGCACCTTTCTTCTTTCCCTTTGATCTCTGCAGACGAGCTGCCCCGCAGCCTCCGTCTCCTCGACTTAACGGGAAACGAATGCACCCACCAGCACGGATACAGGTGGGTCAGGGGAACCTGTGGGGGGGGAGCAGAGGGGAAGAGCAAGTCCCCCAAATCACACGAGCCCCTCAGCAAACCCCCCTACCCCCTCAAATATCCAATACAGCCTAAGCCCCCCCCTCAAACCCCAGAAATCTGGATCTCTCCCAGGCTGGGCTGTGGGTGGCCTGTGCAGAGGGGTGCTGGGGGCGGGGGCGGATTCGGTGCCACCCCAACCCAGTCCCAGCCCCGGGGCTGTGCTGTGTGGCGGGGGTACATCTGCTCTCCCCTTGGTGCTTGCAGAGAGCTGGTGGTGGGAGCCCTGCCCCACCTCCTGCAGCTGGACACCCAGCCCATCCATGGCAGCACGTGCGAGGAAGAGGAGGAAGGAGGCTCTTCCAGCAGCGAGGATGAAGATGATGAGCTGCTCTTTGAGCCGAGTGGCCCTTTCACTGCAGGCAAAGGTGCCCAGACTGAAGCAGGACACATTGCATGCTCGGGGCTTAAGCAGGCCGGTCCCTCTGTCCCCAAGGGTGACAGGAGTGGCAGGGAGGTGCTGTGCCAGATCTCCTGTAATTCTTCTCCCTCTCCCTCCCTCTGTCCTTGGCAGATTTCTTTGCGGATCTGCAGCAGGAGCTGGCTGAACGCTCGCAGCGGAGGCGAAGGGAGTCCCTGAGGGAACACCAGACCCGTCTGGAAGAGCTAGAGGAGCTGTGGGAGCGTCAGGGTCTTCTACTGCCTCCTCCACCGCTGAGCCCAGGCAGGGAGGGAGCAGCCCCAGGCCCCAGGCAGTCTCAGCCCCCTCCCCAAGCAAAACCAGGGACACAGTTGCCACCCCTGCCGGGATCCGGCAGGCAGCACGCTTGCCTGCAGCCCCAGCGACCTCCCGGCAGGAGCCAGCCCCGGACCAAGCCTCTGGAGGAGAAGACTCACACCAAAGTAGAAAGAAATAGGCAGTTACCCGCAATACCCCGCACCAGGACAGCACCGCGCAGTTGCAATTAAAGCTTCTTTATTCCTACATGGATCTGCCTGTCTGCCATGGAGCCGCCAGCCCCACAGCAGCCCCAGAGGGGCCGGGCACCCGCAGCTCTGCCTGATGGTGGGAAAAGACACGCCAGGCTGCAGGCAGGACTCCAAATCCCACTCCATGTCCCTCTCCTTCACCCCGCACCCGCGTTTCAGGCCACGGCCACCTCTCAAAAGTGCCAGGTCCTCCGGGGCAAGTTAGGGGGCTGGAGGCTCCGCACCCCAAGGCAGGGCTGGAGATGCTGGTTGAGCTGTTCCCCACCGCGGGGGGAGGATGTGAGGAGCCAGGGCCGGGCACTGGGAAGGTTTTCTCATCCCCTATCCAGGAGCAATGCCATGCTGGGGGGTCGAGCCCACCCCTCCCTGCGCAGGGTTTATGTGTAAAACTTCAGCTCTGCCTCCACGCAGTCGAAGAAGAGGTCGGCCAACTCCTCTGGGCTGGGGGCCACCGTCCCCCCCAGCAGCGCATTCATCCCCTCCAGGCCCTGCTTCTCCAGATCCCGCAGTGTCTGCAGGAGCTTTTGGCCCTGCTCCTGGTGGGGTCGGGGAGGGAGGAGAGATGAGACTTGGCACCCCCCAGGAATTTGATGTCCTCCCACATCACTGGGGAGAGCAAGGGTCCCGGGGCAGCAGCGGCTGGGGAAGGGTCTGCGGTACCTGGTCCCTCTCCATCAGCTCCAGCACCGCCTGATGCCGGCGGTAGAGCTCGTGCCGCCGATCGACCGTGCTCCGGAACCGCGGGATCTGCTTGGCCGGGTCGTCACGGAAAGTGGGAGACCTCACCTGCGGCGTGGGCTTGGGGTTGGCCACGAAGATGAAGGGCTTGAAGACAGACCTGCCGGAGAGGAGCACCGGGACGCTGGGATCGGCCATCACGAGGATGGATGCTGCTCCCTTGGGGACGCTCAGCCCACAGCATGGCTCTGCTGTGTCCCTGCCACCCCTGGAGCCGGGCTGTCCCCTGTCCTCACCTGGAGGGATCAGGGGTGGCCGTGAAGAAGTGGACGCAGGGCAAGGCGGGGTCCCGGGGCAGCACGGACACCATGCTGCCCGCCGTGCGGAAACCCTCCGAGTCCACGCAGATCCCGCTGTCCTTGTCCCGCAGGATGGCCATGATCGTCTCCGCCGTGATGTGACCTGGTGAGCCAGGCAGAGCTCAGCCACAGCCACGGCTGCTGCGGCCACGGGGAGCGTGGAGACGCTGGGGTGGGCCACGGGTGGCCGTCCCCATCCCCTGTCCCCGTCCCCACCTGCGTGCTGCCGCAGCAGCTCCTTGCCGGCGCGGTAGCGGGCCTTGGCAGCCTCCATGCGGGGGGGCTGGTGGGGCAGGGAGAAGACCTCGGCGAAGCTGAACTCGCCATCCCCGTTCCACCAGCCCTGGCTGCGGGCTCGCTGCCGCAGCCCCGCGTGCTCGGCCGTGATCTCCCTCCCGATGCTCAGCTGGTTGGAGATGTTGCGGCTGCCCTCTGCGAAAGCCAAAGGGGGCTCAGGCTCAGAGCGGGGAGACAGGGCACCCCGTCCTCCCAATATAACCAGTGCCCGCTCACCTTGGATTCGCTGGGCTGCCCAGTACCGACCAGCCGTCTCCAGCACCCAGGCCTCGGAGCGATCAGCCAGCAGGAAGGTGTTGTGGTAGACGAAGGGCACCGGCTCCTCCTTGCAGCTCCCGCCCTGGCCATAGCGCTCCAGCAACCCCGTGATGATCTCCAGAGCCTCCCGGGCCGAGCTGCCCCGCTCCAAACCCAGCCTGCCGGGCCACCGGCAGCACCCCGTCAGCCAGCGGCGGGGGACAGCACGGGGTGGCCAGGACAAAAGTGGGGAGACACCGACACCTCACCTCACCAGGTCCATCCCCAGCAGCGCCTCGTCCTCCCCCACGGGCTCGCGGGTCCAGACGCCCTCGTTGCCCACACAGACGCCGTGCTCGTTAGCACCCATCTCGGCACCCCACAGCCAGGCGGGACGGCTCAGCACCACCGCGTGGGTCCTCTCCGCCTGCTCGATCTCCAGGTAGGTGCACTGTTGTGGGTAAGGGGGGGGGGGGGGACGACAGGAGGGGGCTGAGACCTGGCACACTCAGTGCACCCTTCCCCTGCAGCCACCCTGACCCCAGCGCGGTCTTTACCTGGACTTTGTCCCCGGGGCGGTGGACGGCGGCGGGGATGTAGACGATCTCTTGGACTTCGTGGCGCGGGCGGTCGGCGTTCTTGCCGAAGATGACGGCGGGGGTCGCGGTGTGCGGCGGCAGCGCCACGAAGCAGTCGCAGGACGAGGGTGCGGGATCCCGCCCTGCCATCCTAAACCGGGCGGAGGGGAATTGGGGAACCCCGGGGGGGACATCACCCATCACCCCCTTGTCCCTGGCCTGGATCTGTCCCCAGGGGACACAAGGCGTCTTGAGGGGGTGGAATGACATGGTCCCTGCACTTGGGGGGACAGCAGGGACCCCATCCCGGGGTGGCCTGGGGGGCATCTCCTGCCTCGGGACCCCGCAGCTCTGTGCCGACCGTAGACCCCCGCCCGCACAGCCCCAATAACCGGGACCCCCTGCACCGACCGCGGATGGGTCCCCCGCCCGCACAGCCCCGGTTCCCGGGGCCTCCCGCACAAACCCCCTTCCCAGGAACTCCCCGGGACCACCCGGAGCCACGCACCTGCCGCTTCTCCCGCACCGTCGCCGCTGCCACCGCTTGGTCCCGCCTCCCCCGTCCCGCCCCGTCCGGGCGACGGCGGCGCCCGGTGGCCGGAGGCCGCACGGCAGCAGCGGGCGGGGAACGGCACCGGCAGCCCCGAGGGACGGGGCGGGGGCGAGAAGACCCCAGTGTCACCCAGTCTGTCTCCCGTGGAGCAGGGACGGGGGACACGGGTGTGAGCCGTGAGGGTTCCCGGGGGGCAGAGCCCCCCGTGGGCAGCACCCCTGTGGGTAGTACTCCACGTGGGCAGCGTCTCTCATGGGTGGTACCCACCATGGGCAAGCCCCCAGCGCCCCGAGTGGGTAGCACCCCCCGTGGGCAGCACCCCGGGTGGGTACTAACCCCTATAGGCAGCACCCCCCGTGGGAAGCACCCACATGGGCAGCACCCCGAGTGGGTAGCACCCCCCACGAGCAGCATCTCGGGTGGGTAGGACCCCGCCATGGGAAGCATCTCGGGTGGGTAGTACCCTCCGTGAGCATCATCTCAAGTGGGTAGAACCCACCATGGGTAGCACCCCTCATGGGTAACACCCCCTATGGGAAGCATCCTGCGTGGGTAGCACCCTCCGTGGCCAGCATCTCGGGTGGGTAGCACCCCTCATGGGCAGCACCCCGAGTGGGTAGCACCCTCAGTGGGCAGCACCTCGGGTGGGTCGTACCTCCCGTGGGCATCACCCCCATAGGCAGCACTCCAGCTGGGTAGTATCCCCTATAGGCAACATCTCGGGTGGGTCGTACCTCCCATGGGCATCACCCCCCATAGGCAGCACCCCGGGTATGTAGTATCTCCTATAGGCAGCACCCTCCGTGGGTAGCACCCTCCGTGGGCAGCATCTCAAGTGGGTAGAACCAACCATGGGTAGCACCCCCGTGAGCGGTACCCCAGGTGGGTAGTATCCCCCATAGGCAGCACCTCCCGTGGGTAGCACCCCACATGGGCAGCACCCCGGGTGGGTAGCACCCCCCGTGGGAAATATCTCGGGTGGGTAGCACCCCCATGGGTAGCACCTCTCATGGGTAGCACCTCCCGTGGGCAGCACCTCGGGCGGGTAGTACCCACCATGGGCAGCACCTCCCGTGGGCAGGAGCCCCCGTGGGTAGCAACCCTCATGGGCAGCATCTCGGGTGGGTAGCAACCCCGGTGGGAAGCATCCTGCGTGGTTAGCACACTCCGTGGGTAGCAGCCTGCATGGGCAGCACCCCGAGTGGGCATCACCCTCCGTGGGCAGCACCCCGGGTGGGTAGTATCCCCCATAGGCAGCATGCCCCGTGGGATAGCACCCCTTGTGGGCAGCACCCCGGGTGGGTAGTATCCCCCGTGGGCAGCACCCCGAGTGGGCAGCACCCCGCGTGGGCAGCGCCCGGCGCGGCACGCCCGCCCCGCGGTATGCGGGCAGACCTGCCGGACAGCGCCCTCCCCTCGGGGGAGACCCTGGGCGCCCGCCCGGCGCGTCCCGGTGTGCGGGGTCCGGTCGGAGGGGTGCAGCCCACCGAGGGGGGGGGCGGGGGTTGGTCACCCACCCAGCACCCTCCTTCATCCCCATCCCGAGCAGAGCAGGGTGGGGGGGTCATGGTGCCGGACTCGTGGGTCCCTTGAAAAGAGATGGGTGGGGGTCGGGGGGCTGGACGCCTGGGTAGAGATGAAAGGGTCAGGATGCTGGATGCGTGGGTCCCTTGGTAGAGATGGGGGGGCCAGGGTGCCAGATGCTCGGATCCCTTGAAAAGAGACAGGTGGGGGTCGGGGGGCCAGACGCCTGGGTAGAGATGAGGGGGTCGGGGTGCCAAACACATGAGTCCTTTGGTAGAAATGGGGGGGACAGGGTGCCGGATGCCCGGGTCCCTTGAAAAGAGATGAGTGGGGGTCGGGGGACCAGATGCCTGGCTCCCTTGAAAAGAGATGAGTGGGGGTCAGGGGGCTGGACGCCCGGGTCCCTTGGCACAGATGGGTGGGGGTCAGGGTGCCAGACACCTGGGTCCCCTGGCAGAGATGGAGCCGGAGAGCCGGAGCGTGGAAAACACGCGTCATTTATTCCAGTACAAAACCCAAACCCACAGCCCCGCAGCCTCTTCACAGCACAAACGCTCCCCTCGCCGGGCGGGGTGGGGAGGACACCCCTCGCCCCGAGCCGCAGCACCCCTCGGGCCACCCCGCTCCCCTTCACCCACCTCCCCCAGCCACCCCTCTCACCCGGGGCTCGGTGGTGGGGGACGCTCGGGGCCCCCGGCTGGGCCGGTTCCTCCCTGCCCCGGGGGAGGCGGCTCGGGGGTGGGAGACGCGGCGGTTCGGGGCGCGGGGCCGGGATCCCCACGCCGCAGCAGGCTGGACTGGTTTCGGCGGGTGGGAGCCGGCCTCCATCCTTCCCCACCCGGTTTTACAGCCTTCATTGCCCCATCGCGGCAGGCAGGGCCCCGGGGCAGGGGGGGGG
>JAOXNO010000012.1:5792705-5802916 GCA_028565335.1 Limnodromus scolopaceus
CCCCCACCCCAAATATCCCCCTGCCCTTCCCTTTATCCTCCCCCCTCCGCTTCCCCACCAGACTGAGCCGGGCTGGTTTGAATCTGTACACAGCGTGAAGCTGCAGAAAGCAGCTGAGCAGCCGCAGGGCACAGAAACCATACTGGTCTCTTCAAAGGGCATCTTCTTCAGCCATCTCTACGCTCCCGACCGAGCAGAGCCGCCTTCTCTCCCTCTTGCTCAAAAACCCACAGTTCAGATCTTTATACAAAGGCGGGTGGCCGAGGAGGATGGGGGCGGGGGGGGGAGGTTTAGTTCTTGTCCTCTTTCTTGTCATCGTCCTCTGAGGGGTAGGAATGCCATGTCAACCTCTCCTCATAGAACGAGATGACCACCTGGGGGCACTTGATGTTGGCTTCCTTGGCGGGGACCAGGTCGGCCTCGTCCGAGTTCTTCCTACGGGTCAGAGCAGAGGGGTAAGTCAGGGGGCTGTGAGGGGAGGTGGAAGAAGCGGAGACCGGAGGAAAAAAAAAATTAAAAAAAAAAAAAATAATCAAGCAGCAGCAGGTAAAGGGAGTCCCCAAACTGCTGGAGGGATCCAAGCGACCCTTTCCTGAGAGGCTCTGGAGCCGGGAGAAGCAGAACGTCAGCCCAGGAAAAATTCAGGCGTGAGTTCCGCCGGGTGTTGCCGGGGATGGGGGGAAGAGAAGCCAAATCAGAGCCGCCGTTCCCCGTCCCCAGCCACTCCGTACTTCTGAGACGGTGCAAAAGCAAACGGCTCCCGCACCTACGCCGGACTGGTTTGGCTCCCAGCTGCGCCAGCGACAAGCCCTGTGTCACTACGGCCGAAGGGGACACTCGGGGTCACGGCGAGGGCTCTCCTCTGGGTGCAGCCTTGGGGAACTGCAGCCCCGCGCCGTGACACTGTGTCCCCTCCTCTCTCTCTCTCTCTCTCTCCCCAAGCTCACGCCTGCTGCAGGGGGACACCTTAAGAGCCACACGATCCCCAGGGCCCTACCTGCTGGTTTCACATCCGCGTTAGCCTCGGCGCAGAGGGTCACCTCAGGCAGCAGCGCCATCGCGAGAGCTTTCATGCCAGGTAGCAGGCACTCCCCAGGCGCAGGTCCTTCCCTCTCTGGCACAGAATAAGTGAAGAAGTGACAGACACCAAGACACACTCACCACTTCATCAGGAACATGAGCTCCCCGCTGGAATCCGTGGCACCAATGATTCGCTCTGGCTCAAATCCTCGGGCAAAGCCTCGCGGTTTCTCCGACTGAAAAGAGACAAGTTTTTACTTGTGGCATCACAGGGTGACGGCCACAGCCCTGTTCCTCGTCACCAGGACACGCTGGTGGCTGTTCTGAAGGTGCTCAGACTGTAATTACCAAGGGAACCGTGACCACTCAGGTGTAAACCCACTGCACAGAGGTGACCTGTGGGTGGTGTTTTAGTGGGAGGTGTCCCTGCCCAGGGCAGTGGGGGCTAGAACATGATGATCTATAAGGTCCCTTCCAACCCAAACCATTCTGTGACTCTGTGATGACCTCCTGCCATGCCCTGGAGTGCCCCGCTCATGCTGCAAAGCAGAGGATCCGATTTCCAAAGCCCTGCTGGTCAAACTCTCGCGCTGGCCAAGATTCAGGAGCTCCTGGGCTGAAAACCAGGCTGCAGAGCCTTTCTACTGCTCCTTTTCCCAAGCAAATATGAGCCCCCTGAGCAGGAGGCTCCCTGCTCCACCTCCCTCTCCCTCTTTAAGGAGCAATAGGCAACTCCTGCCTCTTGTTTCACCCCTTGAGAAGCTGGGGCTCCGCGCCCTTTTGGTTCAAGAACCCTGCTTTCAATTTAGTGCTGGGAATGGCTCCGGATTCGCCAAGAGCCCTGGCTTAGACAATAGCTCGTGTCTCTTTCTGAAAGCTACAGCTTTTCAAAAGCACTTCAGTCGTGTCTCGCTGTAGTACAATCGTTTCCCCCCCCCTGCAGGAGAATGAGGGTTTGGAGCCCAGAAACTCCACCCGGCCTCACCTCCTCCTTCTTCTTCTTTGGTTTGCTCTCCTCCCCCTTATCCTCCGTGTCAGACTCCGCTTTGCGCTTGCTGCCCTCAGACTTCTCGCTCTCGTGCGCGGTTTTCTGGGACTGAAGGAACTCTGCGATGAGGTCCGGGCAGTCGAGGTTCTCCTCCGGCTCCCATGTGTTATCTTCACTGCAATCAAAGACAAGGGCTTAGTTTTACAGGCACCCTGCAGCTTTCCCTGCCAAGAAAAGTCCCGGACACCGGGTCACGCGGAGATGCTGAGAGAAGCAACAGATGTGGGTGTCCTCACCCCGTGAAACAGGACCCTGCCCCGATCCAGGCAGGGATCCCAGAGGGCTGGGCAGTTATTCCCCTTCTCGGGAAAGAAATGCAATTCATTTTATCTGGCTGCTTGTTTCACGCTAGGTTTAAGCGTGGGGAAGCCCCACCAGGGCACTGCCCAGCCTGTTTGGAAGGCAGAAACGGGACTTTCTCACCCAGGCTGTGCTCTCGTTGCCCTGATTAGAGCTGGAGGCATTTAGCACCCCTGTTTTTATCATCACGGCTGCCCTTGGTCCGTTACTTTCCTTTTACAGACATGGAAAGTGGGGCTGGGAGACCAAACCACCCACCCAGAGGTTTTGGGAGCCAAGGGCGCCGGAGCAGCCCAGCACCCACCCCACTGGGAGGCACTTACTCCGAGAAGCCTTTCCACTTGAGCAGATATTCCACTTTGCCCTTTACCACCCGCCGATCCAGGACCTTCTCCACCACATATTCCTCCTCCTCTTCCTCTAGGACCTCTTCTACTTTCTTCTTGTTCTGTTTTTTTCCCATTGTGCTGGCCAGTTTTTCAGCTTATGGGCGACGCTGCTAAAAGAGGAGGGAGAACCACGCGTTTGTGTCAAGGTCGGGTTTGCCTTTGCCAGGCAGCAAACATACTGGGATGGCACAGGGATACTGGTTTGGAGAAAACAGGCACATACAAAGTAGGTGACGCACAAAGAGATGGGCTGGGATGGTCCTGGAGTGGAAAAGGCAAAGGGAAATCTCTGTTAGGAGCTACTGTGTTTACACGATGCCTCTCTGACACCCAGCTTTGGCCTTTTTGTCTCCCCAGCACCTTATTCCATCGAAACCCTGCCTGATTCCACCCATACTTTGTCCCTGTTTCCAATACACCGTGTCTTGGCCTCGCTGCTCCCCTGTGTCGCTCACAGACCTCCAGAACCGAAGCAGCATCCCTTCAGCTGCTCCACGCCTCGTCCTTCCTCTGCCGAGTCCCAGTGTCCCCCCCCCTCAACCTGCTCTGTCCTCACCTCACCGACCTGCCCTTCAGCTTCGCTCAGCCCCGCCAAGAGCTGCAGAAAGCATTCCCAGAGCATTCCCAGCAGTAGGAAGAAGAGACCGTGCCACCAATATTAACTAAAAGTTAATAAATAGTTAATCCAAGTTAAATACCAGTCACAGCCCCTGATACCGAGCTCCCGATATTCATTTCGTTGCTGGTTCATGGATGTGCTCTCTGGGATATTTATCTAACTCACCAACCTAGAAAATGTGTTTTTTTTCCTCCTTATCTTCCAGGGCTGTTTAGACAGTTAAAAATTCCTACATACACAGTTAAAACTTCCTGCATATACATCCAGTGCTTGCTGGGAAGCGGCAGAAGCAACGCAGAGGAAGGAGAAATCCCTGGTCCAGCACAGCCCAAGGCTACCTGCCGAAAAATGGGGTGGCCCTGGGCACAGCTCTCCACTTTCCACTGGTTTCCACTGGGGCGGGAGGGAACCACAGAGGAGGAGAAGCCCTGCCAACACGCTGGGCGCTTCCCCCGGGCTGAAACGAAACACCTCAGAGAGCCAAAAACCACAGAGAGGCCCCGCTTCCCTGCCGAAACCCAGCTGGGACCAGTAAAAGCACCGCAGGCGGGCTATTCCTGGGTGAGGGTCTGTCCCCGCTGCTGGTGGGGACGGCTGAGCACCTCATCCCTGCCCTCCCTCCATCTGTGGGGCGTGTGGTTCTGCTCAAAACACCCCTGGTCCTTGCAAACGCTCTCCAGCCACTTCTTGGCTGGTACCAGTTACACCCACAGGTCCCAGTCCCACAGCCAAGAACCTGAGCCACCACTCAGCCCCGCGAGGGGACAGGGGAGGCCACAGAGATGCTGGGAGGGCTGGAGCCCTTCTGCTGTGAGATGGGGATGAGAGAGTTGGGGGGGAGTTCAGCCTGGAGAAGAGAAGGCTCCGGGGAGACCTTAGAGCCCCTTCCAGTCCCTGAAATTGGGGAGGGACTCTGGATCAGGGAGGGGAGCGACAGAACAAGGGGGAACGGTTTTAAACTGAAAGAGGAGAGATTCAGACTAGATTTAAGGATTTTTTTATGCTGAGGGTGGTGAGACACTGGCCCAGGTTGCCCAGAGAGGGTGGGAGATGCCCCATCCCTGGAAACATCCCAGGCCAGGCTGGACGGGGCTCTGAGCAACCTGGTCTGGCTGGAGATGTCCCTGCTCATGGCAGGGGGTTGGACTCGATGGCCTTCAAAGGTCCCTTCCCACCCAAACCATTCTGTGATTTTATGATCTGCTCATGTGGGAAGGGCACGTGGGAAGGGTTTTTTCCTTACATTCAGCAAAAATACAGAGCCCTCTGGTCCCCTGACCTCATCCCCAGCCTCTGCTCCACAGCAGCCTGCGCAGCCGGCCCAGCGCGCCGAGCAAGGTGCAGTGATTTAGATCAACCAAAGGGTCAGGAGGTTCCAAGTCTCCCCCTCTGATACCTCTGATAAGCAGCTACTCCATCAAGGAGAGCCACCAGCAAAGCTGGCAGAGGCACCCGGACCACCTGAAACCAACTCCTCAACCCCCCCTGCCAAAGACCTGCCCAGGGAGCTTCCTAAGCGCCGAGGAACTCTTCTTTTATCATTCCAGTAAGACACGTATCTTCTGCCAAGCAAAACGACTGGTGAGCGAGTCAAACATCACCTGCCTTGGAAACTTTTTGCTTTCCCGCTTAGGTTATCACCAATCTTACAGAATAAATTTCAGCTGGCAAAAAGCTGTGCAAACGGGGGGCGGTGTAGAGGGCAAAACAAAGATCCTGCAGGTTTACACTGTCTGAAGGCAATGTCCAAGCTCAGAAAGAGCCTCAGCTCTCGGGGTACGGCTGGATGAGCTGGAAGATGCTGCTGAGCCAAGCAGCTGCTGGTCAGAACACCCTTCAAAGGAGAAAGCCTAAAAACAAGCCCTGCAAAGCTCAAAGGAGGTACGGCCAGTTCAGACCAGCGCAGAAGCCACAGCAGAGAGGAGGGGAGGGAGGAGAACCGAGCCAGCAGGCTCCAGACCACCCCATCTCCACTGCTATCGCTCAGACGGGGCTCGAGGGCAGCCGAGGAGGAGCGTGGAAGAGCACGGAGGGAGAAAGCAGCACTTTTTCCACTTGGCAGGAGCTGGACCGACGTGTTTATACTTTGGACCCCGTTATTGCGCTGCTGCTTTCAACCCGACCTTGGCATAGAAACCGTGCCAGTGCCCGGGCTCTCACTCTGCAGGGTGTTCAGCCTCCAGCCGTGCTCGCTGGGGGACAGACATCTTCCCTTCGCACCCCATCCCTGCGGGCACCAGCCCTGAGGTGGCCACAGCCGCCTCCCTCGATGGCAATGTTGGGGTAGGAGGAGGAATGAACACCAGGGAAGCGCCACGGCACCCAGAGTTGGGGCTGCTCATCAGCCAGGCAGGGGATGGGCCATAAAAGCCAAGCCAAAGTGGCTGCCACCATCTTGAGGTGTTTGGTGGTCACTGGGCAAGTAAAGGGGTCCCAGAGCCCAGGCTCTGCATCACAAGCCTGTTCCTCCTCCTGCTCATGATTAGCACTAGAGATCTCCCCTGCCTTTCTCTTGAGGGGTGGGCTCACAAGAGGGGGCAGCACCCAAATGTGCTCTGGAGCAGATGGGGCCAAAGAAAGGGCTTGTTCTCCTCCTGCCCATTGCAGAGCTCCAGCCTCTGCCAAAGGTGAAAACCAAACCCTCTCTAAGTGTTAAATCAAGTGAGAAGTTCCCTGCCCTGTACGGACCAGGGATATTGCCACAGAGCAGCAGCTCTTCCCCCTTGGATCCTTTATTCAAGGCCAGAGGACACGCAGCCCCTCAGGGATGGAGTTTTATTGTCCTGTTCAATGGTGGGGGGAAAAAAACCAAAAACAACCAACCACCTGGAAACCGCCCACTCAAACAGAGCCGTGCAAGAGCACGCACCAGAGAGGCTTTTCCCTCCTCAACTCCTGGGCTGAGACACACTGACAGCATCTTTAATCAGACGCCAGACGGAGGCAAACCCGAAGCAGCGAGGCTCCCGGTGGCCCGCGGACTCGCCGAGGAGGAGGCCAGGCTGCCTGGCACCGCCTCAGCCGGTCCACAATACAACAATGTAAAGCCTCCGACCCACCGCCGGCATCTAATCCCCGAGCAGGAGCCAGCGCGGCAGCAGGAAGCCGAGAGATCTTGTTTCAGTCTGGAATTCTTCAGGCAGTTCCTTCCCCCCCGCGTGGGACAGCCTTCCTCCCCTCCATCCTCCTCCTCCGGCACCGCATGGCCGATGGAGAAAGGGTCCAGATCCGAGCACGCCGCGGCGGAGGAGGTTCCCAAGAAGGTGCTGTCACAGCTCCGACTACAATCATCAAATAAACTCCGAGGCAGCCCGGAGAGGTGAGATCTTCCCCTGTCTCAGCAGGGACTTGTGTTCAGCTGCAGCCGAAAAGGACTTCAGTCGAAAGCGCTGTGGTTTTTGCCTGGAGATGGGCTCGTTTTTAAGGCACCTCAGGACGCTCAGCCGCATCGCGGGGCCGCTTGAGCGGCTTCCTAAGGCGGCGACTGGATCCAAGAGTCTAAGGGCAGAGTCTGGCCAAGGTGAGCTGCTCAAAGCAGAGGTGTTGCGTAGGCGTGGAAAGGGAAATAGAGAGAGGCAACAGAGCAACGCAACGCTGCGGAGCCGTCGCTTTATTGTGGCGAGCACCGGGCAGAGAAGATGCAAATGCAAGGCCAGGAGCACTTTGAGAAAGAGCTGGGACAAATAGCCCAGTGCCAAGGGCTGCAGAACCGTAAGGGGGGGGGGGGGCAGCAGCCTCCCCCAAACCCCCATCACACAGAGTCTGTTCCCTTCAGCAGACCTTCCCCTGTTTGTCCTAGAGGCATTTACACCGCAGCACCAGTGTCCTCCTTCCTGCTCTGCTCCTCTGGGTTCTCCAGACCTCTGTTCTCACGCAGGCACGGGGGCTGGCACCCCAGTGACAAGCCGTCCCCTGGGCATTCACCCCTGCGGCAGGGACAACATCTGGTTCTGCCACCAGAGCCCGGAGCCAGGAAGGTGTTTTGGGCAGATAAGACCCAGCCGTAGTTCCCAGACACGGTACAGACTGGAGCCAGCAGCACGGAGACAAGCTGCTGCACAGGCCTCTCGCTGCACTGCAGTCAAAAAACGCAGCTCATGTGTGAGAAAGGGACTTAAACACCCCCCTTACCCCCCCTCCCCAGTGTGTGGCTTTATCTGCGAAGCATCTGAGCTGCTCCCCACACCCTCTTCCTCCTCATCGGGAATGCCTCCGCGGAACACAGAGCACTCGGCAAAGATTTCGGCTTTCGGTGACCGGGGAACATGCAAAAGCTCCAGTTTTAGTTATTAAAAACAAACCGCAGCCACCCAAAGCCCTGGGCTGGTTTGTGGTCCCCGGAGGAAGGGGGAGAGGTTGAACAATCCCCGTCCCTCTGGAAAGGCAGCGCAGGGGAAGGCTCACCCCGTGCCCTGCTCCCTCCTCTCCAGAGATCTCAAACACACACACGCGTCACTCGCACCGACCCCCCCGCCCAGAGGGACAGAACGAAGCCATTTCATTTTGCCAGGGCACTTTTGGGGAGGGCAGACAATTTCTATTATGTTTTACATGAGCAGTCTCACATCTATAGGGTCTGGGGCTAAATGATTCCTGCCTGAGAGATATCAGTAGTAGGTTTCCTAAATTTCAGTTTCAATTCCGTATACTTAACGCGTGAAAAAAGTTGGCTTTTACCGAAAAATATGATTTCAAGACAAATTCAGGCTGGGCTTACACCAAATCTTTCCATTTTCATTCGCTGCTTCTCACCTAACACTCGAGGCAAAGCTGAAGAGAGAGAGCAAAAGAATAACTCCTTGGTCTGCGGTGAAGAGGAAAAGGATCCAGGACCCACCTAAGCCACTTGAAAAGAATTCAAACTCCGGTAAAAGGCCACGAAGAAAGAGGCCCAGCTCAGAGGTAGGTACAAACGCCTGCGCTACTGGGGCAGGAGGAGCGGATGGAGGAGCAAGAACCAGGGCTGACAGCACGTCATCGCAGGAGATCAGAGAGAAACACGTGCTGGTGTGATGAGATCTCCCGGAGAAGAATATCCAGGCAGTGAAACCACCACCGGGCAAATCCAAACACACTCAGCCCCGCAGACTTTCTTTGGACGCTGGTGAAGCTCTACCCAACACCCTTCCGTGACGCCTGGCGCTCATCTTTTCAGCAAAAAAGTTTAACAAAGGGAAAGGAAGATCAGCCTAAGAAGCAAAAATCTGGAGATGCAGAGGTTTGATGTGAGCACAGACCGTCTTAAAGGATTAACAGTTCAGCTCAGCTTTAATGAGTTTTAAACTTAAAACATTTCCTCCTCCTGCCTTTCTCAAACTTGGCTGGGATCACTCCTCTCTTTAAAGACTTATGAGCACGCCAAGTTTATTCCACACGCGCCAGGGAAAGGCAGCAGGCATCTTTCTTTTGAAGTGGGAACAAGCATGTTAAATCTTCCACTCTCCAGAACCTGAAAACAGCAGAAAACATTTCTGGAAAGTTGGGAGTGAAAGCTCAGGCCTTTGAGCGGAGACCAATCTAAAGAAAAGCCACAACCTTCAAGCTCAGCCACATCATTTCCAGTTAAATTCACAAGCCACGAGAGAACGCACCTCTGGATTTAAGAGAAACACACACACGCAGGAGGAGGAATGTTATCTCCCTGCTTAAAAAAAAAGAAAAAAAAAAAGAAAAGAAAAGAGAGAAGCTGAGGTCAGAAATCCCGTCACACAGAGAGGAATTTTGTTGTGTGACGGCAGCCACAGCTTCTGAACTCCTTGGGATCAGATAAACGCTCACGGAATCGGAGCAGGGATTTGTGTTGTTCTCCCTTTTTGTATAAACACTCCCCCAAGTGCTGCAGGATTTCCAGTGTCGCTCTTCACGAGGAGCCCCAGCACCGTCCCCTGCCAGCCTTCATCCCTAGGGACAGAGGGACCGCATCTGGGGACACCTCCATCAGTAGCCCCCGTGCCCAGGAGCCGCCTGACGGCGCTCACAGTTCCTTCCCCTGGTTATTTCTGCATTTCCCCGGCGCTGGGCAGTGGGGTTAGAGCAGCCACATCTGGTTCTCATCATTTTCACCACCAGGATCTCCAAGCACTAATAGGAAACCGCGCCTGGGTCGCAAACCCAACCAGGACCTGTTGTCTCCAAAGATATCCATCGCAAATACCTTCCTCTCTCAAATGCACAAGGGATTATTGTTTTTTGGGTTTTTTTAATAGTTAATAAACTCTTCCACAGATAGAGCCTGTAATTATTCCGCCAGAAAGCCCTTTTATACTTTGATCTCCGTTTTATAGGGATAACACACGTGTTTGTTGCTCCCGAACCGATCAGCCCCAACTCCAAGAGCACCGTCCCAGCTCTGGGATGCTCACACTCACACCCCCCTCCCCCCCAACCCAAACTCAGGCCACTTTCCTGTCCCCATCACCTCCTCTGGGTCGCACGGGTCAGCTCCAAAGCACAACCCTCAGCCAAACCCCGCTGCCGCCCTCTTGCCCAGCCCCACATCTCCCGCTTCTCCCCTCTCCTTGTCCCGAGATACAAATCCCACCCTGGCTCCATCACCTTCCCTTTCCGAAAGTCCTAGTCTTCCCCCAAACGCTTTACACCCCCCCAGTCCAAGCGTGGCTCCACTCTCCGAGCTCCCAAACCTCCAGCAAAGGAGCTGGAGAAAGCCCAGCCCTGCTGGGGGAGAGGGGGGGCTGCCCCGACACCCACCCCATATGACTCAAACACAGCTCCTGTGGCATCTCCCCCTCCCCATCCCCATCCCGTCCCCAGCCTGCCAGCCACCACCCCCTTTTCCACCTCCTGCCACCCCCACGCCAAGGGCTCTGCCGGGGAG
>JAOXNO010000012.1:5840304-5863618 GCA_028565335.1 Limnodromus scolopaceus
GGGCAACCTGGGCCAGGCTCTCACCACCCTCACACCAAAGAAGTTCTTCCTGAGATCTCATCTCAATCTCCCCTCTTCCAGTTTAAAACCATTACCTCACCTTCTATCCCCTGTGCTGCCTCCCTGTGCAGAGCATCACAACCTTGGCCACACCACCCTCGAGAAAATCCCTTTACATCCCCACAGGCAGCCCCGAGCACCCACACTGGGGGGTCCAGAGCCACCCAGCCCCAGCCCTTGGCACGGCTGGGGGGCGGGTTGGCTGTGCCCCCCACCGCTGCGCCGGAGCAGCCTGGGCGTTGGGCAGATTCTCAGAGGAGCTGTGTTTTAATGTAGCAATTTGATTCAATTTTCCACTCTATAAAATTACCCATCACTGCTCGTTGCTTCCTAACAGACACCTTCACTCTTAATTTAACAATCCTATCGAATTCTGCCAGGGAAATTGGAAAAATTTATCACCTGTGAAATTTTATTTTTCCTTGGTTGTATCTGTTTTTGTAAAACTTCATTAACGACGATGACTTGCTGAGGAAATTATCTCTTCATCTCCCCCCCTTTCTTTTTTTCCCCTTCTCCCTCTTTCTCTCTCTATTTTCACTCGGGACACGAGGGAGGCAGCCGTGCCCAGAGGAGACCTCAGCTTGGAAGGGACTTTCCCTGTGCTTGCTGGGGGGTCCCAGGGGTGGGAAGGGCCGGGGGGGACAAGTTTGGGGCAGAGCAGACATCTCCTACCCGTCCCTGAGCCCTGCAACTGGTTTCTCACCACTCACATGCATCTGCCCCTACATCAAGGTGCCACCTTCCACCACCTACCTTCAACCTGGCAGGGGATTGGGGTCTGTGGGGGGTGAGAAACTTGCTCAGATGGGAGAGCTGTGGCTTTGCTTCCTGCTGGCAGTGCCCTGCACGGTGTCCCAGCCATGTCCCTCTGTGTGGGTGTCACTCTGGCCATGGGCAGGATGCTTGATGGCCGGAGAACAGAGGTGATATGTGCAGAGGCATCTGCCCCACAGCTCCCACCTACCCCTGGGCTTGGCCAAACCTTGGGGACAGCAGCCCCTGGGGTGTCCACGCACCAGGACCAAAGGATATTGCAAGAGCCCAGGTAAATCAAGGGGTTTCAACCCTGCCCCTTGCAGGGCTTGGGCTGGCCAGCAGCCTGAGACACAACCCCTCGGGCTGCCTCAAGAACCTTGTAGCAAGCTTTTAAGAAGATGTTGGACAGGACAGAGAGCCCAGTAAAAGCCTGTAATTAAAGGAAAGGTCTGGCTGGGATGTTCCCTTCTCCACCACGATGCTCTGCATCTCCAGCATCAAGGCATCAATCTGGGTGTGGGAGCAGGAGAGCAAGGGGACCAAGGGTGAACCTGGACAGCAGGGTTGGCTCCAGCTCTTTGGGGACACTGAATCCAGGCGCGGGGGCAGCAGAGGGGTCTGTCCTTAAATCAACACTGGCTCCTGCCAGCTCCTGCCAAGCTCTTAGCAGGATCACCATTAGCCACGTGCGGAGCAAACCTCACGTCTGATCTCTGCTCTGCAGTCGGCGTCGGCAGCCCCAAGGCAGCGAGGAGTCGGACCCAGCTGCCGAAGCAGCCAGGGATGCTGAAAAGCCCTTGTCCTGACAGACCATCAGCACTTCCCACACACCCGACCCCCCGCGCGGGGGCTCCTGCCGAGCTCAGGGATCGCTGTGGGTACGCCCGGGGGAAGAGGAAGCTGCTGCCCAAAAGAGTGGAGGATGTAAACAGAGGAAGAGGAGAGATGGAGAGAGGCTGAGGGTTTGTGCAGGCAGCCCCGGAGCCCCAGCCCCGCTCCCGGCTGCTGTCTGGATGCCACTCGCAAACCGCTGAGCTGAGATTTCCTCCAGCAGCAATAACCAGACAAAGATCTCGGGCATCATAAAACTTTCTGGTGCGTTTAACTTTTTTTTTTTTTTTCCCCTTCGTTCTCTTTTTTTAATCACTACAAATATAAAGTTCTGAAATAAATAATAAGAAACAAGGAGCTATTTTGCGTCTCTGAACGCAGACACCGAGGGAGCCTGCGGGGATGGGCAGCAGAGCTGGGCGGTCCCAACCTCAGAAGAGGACACAGGCGGGAATTAGGCTCAGGTGACCTGTTGACCAAGCCCTGGGGCATGTCACACCATGATTTCTGCTGTAACGGTAAGAAACGTTGCAGAGCATGTCACCCTCACAGGCTGTTTGGTTCCGTGCCAGGGAGATTGCTCCTGGCTCCTTTAACCGGCAGCCGCTGCCCTGCTACCTCCAGACCTCGTCCACTGTTAGCAAACAAGCGCTGGTCTTTAATGCAGTTATTTTATCATCTCTTGGAAGGCCAGTAATTGTGTTACAGCCCTGACTGCATGCCCAGAAGGGAGCATTTTCATCATCTGAAGTCTGATTTTCCAGGTAACACAGCCCAGAGATTCCACTCTCACCAAACTTAATATTACCCGAGCTGAACGGAGCACAACCGCTAAAAGCTGCCTCACCTGAATTTACAATCCCTCCGCCTCACCAGAACACAAAGGATTTGTTTTTGTGGTCTGCCAACAGGTTTGAACAAAGAAACAGGGTCAAACCTTTGAGTTATGGGTCCATTAAACTCAACAGAGTCCTAGATGTTCACTCCCATCAACAGGTTGGGTGGCCAAGGTCTCCTGTCATGTTTGCGGGGCTTCAGCTAAGGGTTGGCTCGGGTTCTGGTTGCTCACCTGGCAAAACCTCGTAGATGTCATCCTCTTCCATCTCAACGTTGGGCTCATCCTGATTCAGGGTGGTATTGTGGGACGTCGTGTTCACAGAGTCAGAACTGTCCACGTCATTGTAGAGCTCTTCGTCGTCCTCTTCATCAAATGGGATAGTGAGGGAGCTCATGTCTGAGGAAGAGACCAAAAGCATGGTGAGATAGAGCAAACCACTCGCTTTCAGTGAGTTGAAATCAAGTAGTTAAGCCTGTGCCACTGTACTTTGTGCTTGCTATGGACTTTGTGAGGAGCGAGCTGTCCCCTTGCTTGGCCCACGAGCACGTGGTGTAAAGAAAATGGGACAGAAGCTGAGAACAAGCTAAAACAAAGGAAAAGCCCAAGAAAGGACAGCCAATGCCAGAAAACAAAGCCAAATCCAACAAGTGCCTCAAGGAACTGAGCCTGACCCCATTCCTGGGCAGCTGCCCATGGTTCCCAGAGGGCTTCTACGCACAGGGCTGGAGGCTTGTCTCAGTATTGCTGGTCTCAAACTGGAGCAACTCCAGTGAAGCCAAACCCCATCCTTCGTCAGCCAAGGACAGAACAGCAGTGAGAAGCCATTCCCACTCATTTCTTGTCCCACTAGGCGACATTGGCAGCCTTTGAGAGATCACACAACTCTATCCTCTAAAAGCAGCCAAAAGTGCTGGAGTTGGAACCAAATGCCCATAGACTCCAAACAACCACTTCTTTTTAACCACCTACTTGAAAGAACAAAGCCCCAGAACGTCTCTTTTTGCTAAGAGGGGATGGTGGGACCCCAGGAAGGTCCCAGTGATGAGCACAAACCCAACTGTTGCTGGAGGGAGCAGCCCAAGCTGGGTGGGAAGACGCTGCCAGGATCTGCCCAAACAAGCTGGCTTGGGCCAAGCTGCCAAACTCACCCTTCAGGAGGAACTGGATCTGATCCACCCAGTCTTCAGCCTCTGCTGGGCTCGGGGCTGTGAACTGGAGAGAGGTTCACCTGTTATTGTGTGGTTCTTGTATGTAGGAAGAGGAAAAAGACTTGCAGCTAGAACAGGGGATGGAGATCCTGGATCTGCCATTCTCCGCCCTGTGGCTTTGGGAAAACCATTTCACTTCTTCATCTCCCCATTCCAAACAGGGAAACAGAAGCAGAACAAAGCTAGACTGTCCCAGAGGAAGGCTGTCAAGCCTAATTAATTAAAATAATTCAGATGAAAACCACAATCCCCACTGAATATACTACACTGACTCTGAACCAGGACTCTACACCCAAAGTCTCCCTCAAGCTCAGGAAGGCTTTTGTGCACCCTTTGTAGATTGGGCCAGGTTCATCATCACACCAATTTTTAGGCCCCCACTGGATGCTCAACAAATTGAAGGTTTAAATTTAACCTGGCTCTGAATTCCTTATTTAAAACCAGGCTTTCCACACCCAGTCCTCTACTGCTCCCACCCAATATTCTCACTTAACCCGTGTGACCCACAAGTGCAAAGAGAGCCTGGAATCACTCTTGTGCCACGGGAAGGTCCATGTTGAGGTGACCTGCCAAGATGGAGAAGCATCAACAAGTTCTGCAGCTCGGTTTGTTTTACCAGGGGGCCTGGAGATTCACAGCCTCCCTGATCCCACAGGTCCAGCCTGCGCCCCACACCTGGGGTTGGGTGCCTGGTGCTCAAACCAGTAGAGAAGGTCCATTTCCCCCCCCAGTTCCTACCTCGTAGGTGCGTTTGCCAGGGCAGATTAACTCGAAACAGCATTTCTTTCGAGAGTCTTTGCGCAGGTGGAAAGCCAGCCGGGCACTGTAATTCTCGATGGAGAAGTTGCCTTTAGGTTGCTTGCCTGGAAGAAGAGAAACGTGCTAAATTTGGAGTTTGCATCCTTTTCTCAAGCCCGCAGTACTGCTGGGTGGTGCAGAGGTCTGGGAACCGTGGTACACCACGTGTCAATGGGAAACGAGCAGAAAAAAAGCCCCTTTAGTCTAAGCACGTCCACCCCCAGGAAATCCAAAGGGAATATTACAAAATCTTCATAAAGACACAGTAAAGAGGATGCCCTTTTAAGCCTCTAGAGACCGCGAGCAGCCAGTGAGAGGTTGCCAGGGTCAGGAGGCTGCGTGAGATGAGCTGGTTGTAATGAAGCAGAGGCCACTGTGGACTTGGGGAAATATGATGCCAATGATTATTCTGCTGGTAAGGCATTAACGGGCCGGCGTACAGGAAGAAGCGCTTAGTGGGGCCCCTGAGGATTGGCCTATGGCTCTTGCCGATGCACACAGCGGTCGGTGTCAGCCAGGGCGGAGAGAGGGAACTTCACTGCAGTCATCTGAGCGTCCTTATGTACCCCAGCTCGTTATTTCCTTATGAATCTTCTTGGGGAAGCGGGGGAGTAGGATCCAGGCAGTTACTCTGAACCTTTTTTTTTTTTTTTTTTTTCTTTGATTTGCAGGTCCTCAAGAAACTTCCAAGGGTGAGGTCAAGCCCTGTGTAAGGGTTTCAGCCCATGGAGAACAGGTTTGCTTCACTCCGTTGTCTTCTGGAGACCGTTTGGAAGCTGACAACAGCTTGACCCTCACAAAACCAACCAAATATCAACCCTTGGCTTCAACACCTCCCTGTGCCAGCTCACACCCCTGCACGTACCCTGCCAGGGCGAGAGGAGTTGGGAAGCTTGTTGGGTAACAAAAAGTGCTCGAGATCCTCAGACAAAGGATGTGGAAGAAGGATGAAGACCCAGCTTTATCCCCGCGACCCACTGGAGCTTAATCCTGTCCGAGCTGCAGGCTGGTCACTGCAAACCAAGGATGTACGTGTGGTTTTTGTAAGCTGTTGTCATGCCGTGTTTCTGGATGGGTGGAAGAGGGTAAGGCCATCTATCTAATCACGCCAAACTCTGTTGGAGATATTAGCTGTCTGTTTATATGTACCTGATGGAGCGTGACGGCAAAATATTTATACACACTGACACAAGGATTATATACAGTCACTTAGGGGGCTGAAGCCCAGCTGATGGCTAATGGGAAACGTGGTACATCATTTTATTTATACCCAGCTCTGTTCCTGTGTCACTCCTCTCTTGTTTCATACCGATAAAGATGTTTGGGAGGAAGGAAAAAAGAAAAAAAGCAAAAGCAAGCAGAGATCTGCTTTTCTAGATCCTGTATGTTATGCCTTGGTAGGGAATGACAATCTTCCCATTGTATAGGCTTTTCTTGTGTCAGCTATTAGCCTGTCCTTCAGCCAGGGTTCTCCCCTTCCCTTTTCCAGCCCCGTCCAGGCCCTCAGCCACCACCCACAGTTTGGGGACCAAAGGGAGGTATCTCACCACTTACTTTTCTCATTGGCATAGTAGTAAAAGGTCTTTCTGTTGAGGACACACCACCGCTTCTGCCACTCTGAGGCAAAAAAGCTGTGCTCTAGGAAGAAAAGGACAGCAAAAGAGTAAAAAAATAACTAATTTCTGTTCTTTCACTGTACGCTTCAGGTGAGTATTTAGGGGAAAGAAGATTTTTTTCCCCAACAAAACCCTGCAGATTCCTGGCACAAAATTCCAGCAAGCAAATTTAGATAGAAAACCTCAACCAAGTAAAGGAAAAACAGCCTGTCCTGCCAAGCTGGAGCCCCTGGAAGCCTCCCCCAGCCTGGGCTGGGCTGGGCTGCTGTGACCCTTAATCCTGCTAACTGGGAGTGAACACAGCTTTGGGTTAAACCTCCCTAATTGAGGTTTAAGCAAATGTTTTTTTCTCTGTAATTGGAGCAAGCTAAAACATGCACAGGGCCAGTTATACAGCTCAGCTGATGGCCATGAGGAAAAAAAGGTTGTTCTTGCCTCATACCACCTGTCATACAGTAAATAAATCAAGATAAAATCTGAGTGATGAGGAAATAATTTGTAGCTTTCACAAGAGTCAGTAAAATCAAGATAAACCTGAGGCTGACTCACAGTCCTTATCTCAACTTGCTAATGTGTGTGATGCTACGGACTACCTTGTCTTCACCAGGGTTTTATCCTCATTAGGTATTGCTCGTTAGAAGGGCACATCTTGCCTTAGAGGGCTGGGCTGCTGCTTAATTCAATTTCTGGGTTTTAATCTTTGTGCAGTTTGATGATCTGCAAAAGAGAATAAATAAAGGCTGTGCCCTCCCTGTGTGTGTGTGATGCCTCAGAAAAACCTGAAAGATTCTGCATGTGCCTACAGACAAGTCTGCAGAAAAGATGTATTTTCCTGCTTGTTCTTCACCTGAGAACTCCCATTCTCGGTAATTCTGAGGTGACATCCCCAAACCTTATCTTATGATGTACTTGTCAGACCTTACCTCGGGACCTCTTCTCCAGATATCCTTGCTTCAAAATGTTCCCCGTGTCTTGAACAGGCCTCGGTGTGATTTCTTCCAACCCTACAGAGCAAAGTAAAGCAAAGCCTTGGGATTTCCCCTTTGCACAACCTCTCGGCACAACCTTTTTGGCCTCTTTTTCTGCAGAAGAGGCTCGGGAAGGCACAGCAGCTGCTGGAGGGGAAAATCATGGTCTACCACGATGTCGCCAGCCGTTCCCAATCCTGGTTGCAGGCACCCAGAAATCCTCAAGGAAACCAGGGTCACGATTCACATGGTGGCAGAGACCCGTCCTCGGTGGGGTGAGGCTGGTGCTGCTCTGGGGGCTGATCTCAGCCCTTTTGCCCCCCCAAGCCCTGGGTCCCTGGGAGCCTTTGGCAGCAGCCAGGATCTGGTCAGGTTTAGGGACTTGGAAAACATGATCCCCTTGTCCAACGTCTGGTCTAACTCAGACCATGGCACCTCGCCTGGGCTGCTGGCTGGACCCTGTGGCCACCAAGGGGCTCTGGCACGCACTGCACGAGGTGACAGCCACATCTTGTCCCCAAAACCAGCGGGGCCATGACTTCCACAAGCCATGGCTTGCTGCTGAGAAGGTTTTCCCTCTCCTGTCCTGCTCATCTCCTGCCATCATAACTTGTACTCAGCACAATAAAAAATGACTAACTAAATGCCACTAATCACCTCCCCAGTGCCCAGCCTTGGCAGCCTTTCCAGGGTGAATAAATTCCCGGAATCCCAGGCCACAGGAGCTGCTCTTGTTTTCTTAGCGTGTCTCACAAACACCCAGCGCTTGGCCCAATCCATCCACCCGTCACCTCCCTCAATCACGGCCTATTTTTGTGTTTTATAGTTGGCAAGCTCCGGGCTCACTATAAATCCTCCGCAAATGGGTCTCCGGGCAAACACGACGACACACAAAGTTTGGGTTGGTGGAAAGGCTCCCCCACGTCCGTCTCCTCTGTTGGCTGGAAACCGGAGCCTTCAACGACCAAATCTTTGGCTTGTGCAAAGCTGCCACAGAGGATTCAGACCAGGGGAAGCCCTGGATGCTGTGGGATTGTCCCTCTGCAACCCCTGGAGGACACAGACAGCCCCTTCCCGCACAGAGAAATCTCATTTCTCTCCAGGCACCTGCCTGGCACAAACGTGCTCAGGCTTTTCCCCAGCAACGCCGAGCATCTGACTTGTAAAAAGGCACATCGTCTTCTCAAATCCAAGCCCCGACCTCTTTCGCTTATGCAAATCTAAATGTCATTTTATGGGACATTTATAATTATGAAAATGGGACGGTGCTGCCGGATGCACGGGGAGACCCTGCGAGTATGAATATTACATTAATGTGCCCAACGCCAGCTCGCTGATCCCGCTGGCAGGAGCATAAAAAATGCTTGAGTGAAACTTTTATTTAGACGTTAAGAATCCAGGCCCCAGCGGGGTGACGGAGGCAGCCCCGGCGAGATCCCATCAGCGCGAGCGCTCGAATCGAATTACCCAGGGGGGAAGGCAGGAGCTGCGAGTGCTGCTTCGCTTATTTAATTTCATTTACTTTCAGTACATTATCAGCATGGGGCTTCCCTCTGCCCCCGTTCCCCCAAGAAAACCGGCTGTGGAAATCGCCGACGTGCCGGATGCTGCTGGGGCTTGAGCCAAGGCAGGGATGTGTCCAACCGTCCTGGTCCTTGGGATGCTCTTTTTGCTCTTTCCTCGGTTGCCAAGAGAGATTTGGGGGATACAGGGACCTCTCAGACACGCAAAGAGCAGCCGAAGCGGGGAAGCAGCACGGATGCGATGGGAACCAACAACAACCTCTTCCAGCCCTGAATCTTCTCTCTCTGCCCATCATTTTTTGGGGCTTGCCTGAAAGTAAGGCCCCTGGGAGGGCTATTGCCTTCTCAGGTGCTCTCTGCCCTGCTTGAGATCCATTTCCACCTAAACAGATCCCATATTTCAGGTTATTTGTGGCCCTAGATCCCAGGATCTGCCAGGTTGGCAGCTCCCCGGGGCTGGGCACCTCTGCAGCACCACCTCCAAAACACCATCCAGGAGAGCCCAAATCTCTCGGATTTGAAGAGATGGAGAGACACCGTGCCTCAGTTTCCCAGCAGGAAAATCAGAATGAAAGGAGACTCCCTCCTTTTTAAATACTCGGTGGCTTCTCAGACACACTAATGCAATTAAGGAGGGGTTGCGAGGGCTGATTTGATTGCACGGGGCTCTGGAAATTTTAAGTTTTACAGAGTATGACATGAGGACGGCGGCTGTAACCTGTGCGTTACACGCAGCCTCTCTAATGCAGCCCTGCTAATGCGGAGCCGGGGAGATTAAATCTGTGCAAGGTGGGTGAGCGCAGGGGACACAGCGCTCGGGGCTCTGCCTGGCTGCCCACGGGGCTGGGGCTACGTGGGGTGTCCCCGTCCCTCCCCATGTCCCCAACCTGCTCCTAACGACAATCCAGATGGCTTTTGCTGGCAGCAAATAGCTAAATTAACCTGCGAAGACGGTCCCTGTTGGGTTTTTTTTATTATTTATTTAAACCATCTTAATGGGCAGCCAGAAGATGCAGAGAGGTTAGGTGGGAGCCCAGCCCCAGGAAGCTCCCTGGTCTCTAAGGGCAGAGGGTTTATTCGCTCGGATGGTCCCGTCAGATGCCTCTGCCCCAGGACCACACAGCTGGCAGGTAAACCACAGCTCACCACATCTTCTGGGGCTCCAAGGGATGGAAAAGCCAACCCTGGTTGCCTGGTCATCTGTTCCAACCACTAACGGCCATGCACCACTTATAAAAACAGAGAAAGAAAGGGCCTTAAATTCATCAGAGAGAGGCACATCTGGGCTCCCCCAGACACACACAGCCCCTCTCCAGTCGCTCCCAGCATGGCACGGCAGGGCTGTGGCTGTGTTTGGATGGTCTCGGTGGTCCCAGATAGCTGGTACTGGCAGTGCTGCCCAGTGCCACCAGCACCCCAAACCCCTGGTGGCCTCTCCTCCATCCTCAAGCCTGGCTCCGGAGGGAGCTGCTCCCTCCCCTGGGGATTTTCCTGCAGATGAATTTCCCCATCCATGGGACACATCGCTCCCTCTGGAGCCTCTCACCGAAGGGCGAATAGCTCTGTGCCGTAACCCTGGAGACCACTTTTCTGCAGAGGATACAAAGCGTTTCAGGAGTGGGAGAAATGTGGGGCCAGAGACCCACACCCACGGGTGCGGGAGCAGGCACCAGCTAATTCCCTTCCCCTCCTTATTGCACCCCAACCTTTACTGTGATTTGCATCCCCTGGGTGCTGCCGAGGGATGCTCTCAGCCCCAAAGGTGTCACTCCTACACCAGGCTGGCACAGGGGTGGACCCACGTCACCCCCGAGCCTCTGCCTTAACTGACCAAGCGGCATCTTTTGGGCAAAACTTCTAGGAGCTTGGCTGCCGAACGCCGTGACGGTTCCAATCCCATCCTCACCATGTCCTCAAGGACCTCTGGATTTCAGCTCTCGCCCCTTTGGTCTCTGAGTCATGCACACCAGCTGCACAAAATGTCACAGTAGCTGCAGCCAAACATGCCCGGGGGCCACCTCGGTGCCCACGCTGTCACATCAACCCACTGTTCAAAGGGATGGAGCACGGAGGCACGACGGTTCCAGTTAATTCCCCCTCCTCCAGCTTATTCACCAGGCTCAAATGTGCCAAGAGCAGATTCTGCTCCCGGGAACTTCGCAGGGAACACCCAAACACATTTCAAACCAGAGCACAATTGGCTGTGATTTCCCAAAGCCCTCCGTGGTGGCTGCGCTCTTTTTTCCACTGAAGCTAATGAGAAGAAAAACAATCAGAAAGAGACAAACAACCCCTCCCGCCGCCTTCAAAGCGAGACGGACTCGGGAAATGCTGAAAGCTTTTGGAAATCTCACCCACCACCAAGGTCTGCCACGGCCAAGGGGTCCAGGACGGGGCTGCTGGGGCTGATGGCACTGGTGGCCACTGCTGAGTGGCATTTGTGGGTCTATTCAAATACAAGTATGTGCAAAAGCAAGGAGTTTTTTGTAAGCCACGCTCCTTTCGGTCTCTGATGGAAGAGTAATACTCCACAGACTCACAGAACGGTGGGGGTTGGAAGGGACCTCTGGAGATCATCTAGTCTGACCTCCTGGCAGAGCAGGTCCACCCAGAGCAGTTGGACAGGAACGTGTCCAGGTGGGGTTTGAATATCCTCAGAGAAGGAGACTCCACCACCTCTCTGGGCAGCCTCTTCCAGGGCTCTGCCACCCTCACAGGAAAGAAGTTTTTCCTGATGTTGAGATGGAACTTCCCATGTTCCAGTTTATGCTCATTGCCTCTTGTCCTGTTTCTGGCACCAATGAGAAGAATCTGGCCCTGTTCCTCTTGCCACCCGCCCTTTAGATATAGATCAGCATCGATGAGATCATCATTAAACCTGTATTTAAACCATTACCTTTTTCCAAGATCAAGAGGATCCTGAAAGCATCTCTGCTTTCTCACATCAGGATCCATGCGGGTACAGATTTCCCTCAAAACCCTCTTCCCGGGTACCCTTAATCGAAGTTACCAGCCAGAACTACCCACAGCCCAGTCCCCTTGTGGGAGGACGGGAGTGCGGTGGCCCCGTGGCTACAGGCTCCAACTGGTGGAAGCTGGATACACCAGTTACTGCTGGGCAGGACCTCTGCAGTGCCATGAAGGTCCTGTAGCCCCACAAAGCAGCCGGCAACAGGCATGGAATTTTATCCCGACCAGATGGAGCGATGTCCTGACCAAAGGGAGCAGGAGGAGAAAAGCCACCATGGGAAACAAGCCACCATCCATCAGGTTGGTCCCCCTGGTCCCTGCCTCCTTGTCCCCCTGGCTCCAGGTCCCAGCCCATCTCCTTGAAGGCTCCCAGCCCCTTGGACACGCTTCTCTCCGCGCCTTGGGAACATCACCGAACCTTTCAGCGCCTTGGAAACGGCCAGGGATCATTTATAACGACGGGAATGAAATGAGCAACTATTTCAAAGAAAATGGGGAACTAAACAATTGTCAACATGGATCACATGAAATAGATCTTGTGCCAGACTAATTTTATTGCATTTTTTTGAGCAGGAAAATAAGAAAGTAGATGAAGAAAAGGCAAGGCACGGCAGAGAAGATTGATTCAGGCTTCAGCTTGACTTTTCAGAAGAGGCTAGTAAGCAAAATTCAGGGTGTAGGCATCCACCCCGGGATAACTACCTAGATTGAAAGCTGGTCAGCAAGCAGGAGGCAGTTAAAAATCAATGGCAACAAATCATGGAGGGGAAATTATCAACCGAAATATCCCTGTGTTCAGCTTCAGGATTCGTTGTCCTCAGGCTCAGGAGCCCTCAGTTACATCTCAACCCGAAGAGTTCATCCAAAAACTGCAGCTCAACCCGGAGCTTCCCCCGGGACAGGCGAGGAATTGCTAAATGCTCCCTTGTAGCAGCCAGTACAGACCAGTATTGAAGGCAGGAACCAAGATTAACTGGTCCCAGGCAACGGCGGAGGCTTTTGACAAGCGCTGACAGTCAGGAGCGAACACAAAATCCATGGAAGTGGTTCAGGAGAACCACAATTCTCACCTGGGGTTGAACGGTGCCTAATTAACTGCGTTGCCCCTAATGGCCTGGTTGGACCGCAATTAATGACCGAACACAAACAAACAGGGGCCGTACAGACGGACCTTTGTTGGGCGCCGAGTTAGTGTTGGGTTCATTGTTGTTTTTTCCGAGGAGTCCATGACTGTGGTTTTTATGATTGATAAGCAAACAAGAGAAGAGACAGTCAATGGCAAAGAGCTGACTGTAGATTGGGCTGGGATTTAGTCCCAGAGGGTGGAAAAAAGCCTTCGACTTTTATTGGTGTTTTTATTTTTATTTTTCATTCTGCCTGGAAAATTTAACAGCAAGTTTGAAGTTAAACCAACTTTGCCAAGGGAAAAAAGAAAAAAAAGAAAAGAAAATTCAAAGACGAGGCAGAGCCTTTGGCCCAAAAGTTTCCTTCCAAATCACTAAGTCTATAATTGCAAAATAAAAAACACTAAATCTCAATATCTATTTGCACAGCTCATTAGCCAAGGGCTCACACTCAGCAAAGAGGGTGGGGAAAAAAAAAACCCTTCAGCACCAAGTGGATTTGGGGAGTTGCTATGGAAACCAGCCCTTCGCAGCCACATCTCGCAAATCCCTGCTCAGATGCGTCTGTCTGTCCACCCGTCTGTCTGTCCACCCATCCACAGGCTTCCCCAGGATGCAATTTTTTAAAGTCCTCTAAAAAAAAAATAATGGCGTAATGTATGAAATATATAAATATATAATCTGTGTAACTCATTCCCCTGTTATTTCTCTCCCCCAAACATAACATTATGTCAGACATTCGACCTGCTGTGCTACCGGGACAACATGATTTACAATGTGAAAAGGGAAAACCTAAATCATCACGTAATGAAAACATTAAAGTTAATGCATCACAAGTGAGGAATTTATTACCATTAACTCCAATAAACAGTTATAAACCACCCGTCCTTTCCTGTCCACGCGCAGGGACACGGGCGCGGGGACTTCATTAAGCTCAACTTTCTTTTCTTCTTCACTAGACCGCTCATGTGTGCTCCAACCGGCCACCATTTATTGTTAACTGGACTGGCTCATTTTCCGGGGACTGGCGAAGGTTTGAAGGCCTCATCCATTTCCTTCCACGGGTGGCTCGGCGCAGACAGATGGAATAGGAAAGTTCACGAGACGTGCAGCTCGATGAGTTTATTTAAACGCCGCTGAAATATATGCTTTGACAAAAGCCAACCCTCGCCCTGGCCCTGTACGTCGTTACTCAAAGAGGCTGATGGATAAGTAATAACATATGGGCACGCTGTGCGGTTACACCGGACACCAGCTTACCTCAGGGTGCACTTGGCCAAATATTTGCTTCTCACTGATGTTACACCACCACCTTGGAAACCCAAGCTTGACATCCAAAGCCTTATCAAAAGGCCCCCTGGTGCAGGGAGGACGGCAGGGCTGGCCGGTCCCTGCGTGGGACTGTCTCTCCCCGTCCCCCTTCCCTCCATAGAGGGTTTCAAGAGAGGTCCCAGGGCGGTTTTGGGGATGGGAGCTGTGGGGATGCAGTAAGAGGCACCACCATCCACTTATTAACTTCTGCCTCAATCCTGAGATCTTTGCATAAAACCACCACTGGCTTCACCAGGAGCCACAGACCCGATCCATTAACTGCGCTGGTGGATTCGTTATTGCAGGGCTGCCAACGAAGACTTTAACGAGAAGGCGCTTTTCCCACAGTGCACAAATGAGACCTGCTCCCCCGTATCACAGAATCATAGAATGGTTTGGGTTGGAAGGGACCTTAAAGATCTTCTAGTTCCAACTCCCTGTCCTGGGCAGGGCAACCAGATCAGGTTGCTCAAAATCCAGTCCAACCTGGCCTTGAACACCTCCAGGGATGGGTGTCCTTTGAGCCAGGACCTCACCACAGCTGTACGAGCAAAGAGATGGTCCCTACAATGACCAGTGTCACACACATCCCCTCGTTCAGGGCAGCCTTTAGAGATGCTTCTCCTCTCTTCTGGGGTGGCATTGGAAGAGCGGGGATGGGATGCAGCATTGGAGGGACCCCAAAGCAGGAGACAGAGCCCGGCTGCTGTGTGCTCAAGCCACTTTGGTGCCAATCCTAGAAATCCCTCTTGGCTTTTCCTCCCAAGTGTGCACCTGGAAGGGCTCAGCCACCCTGCAGAGGTGTCACAAAGCTGTGCCACCCCCAGAAGACACCAAGTACAACATGCCTGGGCCCTCCTGTGTCCTCCAAGACCAGGGTCCCTCCACATCTTTCATCCATGAACCTTCCAGCCAGCAACAACTGATGGGGACAAGGGAAGCAGAGAACTAGCCAGAGATGGGAACGCCAGAAAGGAGGGACTCAAGCACCGAACACAAACTCTTGGTGCCCACAGCAGCATCTCAGGCCACTGCGAGGTCTCCTTGGGCTCTGAGGGAGGTATCGGCTTTGAGGGACCAAACGGCATCACGTTTCGGCATCCCCCTGTCCCTCCCCACCACGCTCTGCCATCCGGCGTCGTGACACCGTGCCCAAGAGCTGCTCGCCCCTCGCCGCAGCCACAAATCAGTGCAGGAAAATTCCCAAAGGACAGACGTGATTTTAATTTACAGGGTCTCGGCAAGGCCATGAAAAGACCCGACACCTGTTGGCAAAAGCCCATCTTACGGCTTCGGCCTCTTCTCCCGATAAAAATTCTGTCCCACATAATCGTCAGCCTTGACACAAACGATTCCTATAGATCACTGCGGAAAATCGAGGGGATTTAAGGAGAGAGGAGGGTTAGGAAAAAAGTAAAACAAACGACATGCAATTTTTCAAGCGGAAACAATGGCAATATGAAGATATATAGGTGTCAGCCATTCTGTAGGAGGCAGGAGGCTGTGCTCTTTTACCTCTTACAGTGTCACTCTCATGACCTCTACCATTTGAAATGCTTTGATTCCACCTTGCCCAAGGGATCTCTGAGCGCCGGGGAAGAGATGAGGAATGCCCGCGCCTGACCTCACCTCCACATTGTCTAACGACTGACGGCATAAATCAGTTTTTCCCCTCCGCAGACCCGAGTGTCAAGAACCCATGTGAGAAGGCTGGAAATATTAAATGATTTCCCTGAGGGCTTTCATTGTTACTTGGTTTCTCTCCTGTAACTGTAGAGCTGTGTTTCACATGAAGAACAACTTTCCCTTGAGACCTCAATTTGTGTATAAAATGAACGGGAGGGGGTGGGGAGGAGGGACGCTGGCAGCCAGCATCCACCTGGGAGAGGAGCAGGAGGGGCACCACCAGCTCCGCAACCCAAACTTGCTGTGTTCATCCCTTCTGGCCTCCTGCAAACCAAAACCAGTGCAAGTCCAGTTAAGAGACCATTGAATGGTTTGGGTTGGAAAAGACCTTAAAGCCCATCCAGTGCCACCCCCTGTCCTGGGCAGGGACACCTCCCACCAGACCACGTTGCTCCAAGCCCTGTCCAACCTGGCCTTGAACCCCTCCAGGGATGGGGCAGCCACAGCTTCTCTGGGCAGCCCATTCCAACGCTTGACAACCCTTTCGGTGAAGAAATTTTTCCTTGTATCCCATCTTAACCTCTCCTGGCCAGTGGTGCTGGGGAGGTTTTGCCAAGGAACCGACCGCCAAGGTGCCTTGACTGGCTTTCGAGACGAGACAAACCAGTGGGTAAATTGCAAATAGCAGTTAGGACTAATTACCTGCAAAATTTGTTTTTGAAGAGTGATGCTGGGTTTGAATGATGGAATAATGATCCCACTTAGTGCTCTGGTGGGGTTTTAGGCTTGGGAAGGCTGTGCAAATCGCAGCTAATGATGTTCTCAGCATCAGGGGCCAGGTAAAGGTGGGCTGCCTGCTTTCTAAAGAAATGCTGCCAAGAGCTTGGTTAAATATGCCTAAAATAAGTTGATTTTATTACCCAAGACTTCTTGTTAGCTTCTTAGCTTGCTGTGGGCATGAAAGCCAGCTAAAATCAGCCAGGCAGGCTCAGCTCACCAAGGTACTCCATGGTGGTGTCCCCGTCCCATCCCAGCTGGGCAGGATGGGGCAGGATGGGAAAGGCTCGGGGGGGTTCAAGCTGTTCTGCTGCCTTTTGGGTGTACAGACCCCAACCCATGACCCAGAACGTGATCACCATCAGCCATCCCGCCTGTCCCTGCCGAGGTGCCTGCTCCTGCCTCCAGACCCTGTTGCCGGCCCCAATCTTACCCCAGGGCTCTCCTAAAATCTCTCTCTGCCACCTCTAGTGCTTGGGACCGAGTGTGTGACCAAGGAAAGTGGCTTCTTTCTGGTACAGGGATGGCACCAGACTGGCCAGCACCTGGGAGAAGTAAATCCCATGGCAGACGTGGTGAGGAGGGACATGGTTTAGTGGTTACTTGGCAGTGTTGGGTTAATGGTTGGACTCAATGATCTTAAAGGTCTTTTCCAACCTAAAGGGTTCTATGATTCCACGCCGCTCTGCTGGACCACACCGGTGACGTCCCTCGGTCATGGGGAGCATCGTGGTGGCCCCAAGGGCACAGACCCCTCTGCAAACACCATGTGCTGCGGGTTAGGACTGGGTCCAATTAAACCAAAGGCAAACCAAATCCCCGAGCTCCCTGGCATGGTCTAAAGGGCCCAGTTTGATACTGGAAATCACTCTTTCATCTGTGCGACTCCTGCAATGATAAGGAAGGTCTTTGCCGGGGCTGGAGGCAGCGAGTGGGAGGAAGCCGCCCTTCCCGTAGTTATTAAACTCTTACATTTCAAACGAGTAGCCTGGTTCTCCCACTTCCCTTTCATCTCGGCTCAGGTCTATTTTTTCCTTGCTTCCTACTTCTGAGTAATTGTTAGAAAAGTAAAATCAACAGGTCGTAAAATGATAAAAGCACGTTCCCTGGTAAATCCTCCCCTTGGGCTCACTTCTCCTCTCATTTTACACTGATAAAATGCCCCTGCCTTCCCTGGAGCCCTCTTGATTTACATCACATACCTTGGATTACGAAAGAAATGTTGATTTTCTGATATCAACACAACATGAATCTAGACACACCCAGCCTAGCTCTGCTAGTCAAATAAATCAGGAGCAGAGCCAGGAATAGCTTATGTACGAGTAATAGAGCTTCAACTACACCATACTGATACGGCGAGAGCAATCCAACCTCCTTAATGTAGATAGTTATATCCAAATAAAGGTGCTTTATGTCAGTATAAATTATTCTCTTCCCATTTAGGGATGCCTTTCCACAAAATGAATGTGCCAGAGCAGCTGCCAATCTGGATACAGATATATTGTTTAGAAAAAAACAAAACCACCGGCAAACCCTCCCTGAAATGCAATTTGACGGTGTTTGATGGCACCTTGGGGCCCCCCCAGCCCCTCGGGACATGGTGTTGTCCCGCTCCCTTCCATCCAGGTCCAGTGGGGATGTGCAGAAAGGCAAGTTTGGGGTTTTTTTCCCCAAAACCTGCTGCCTTTTCTGACACATCACCCCCAGGCTGAGCGGGTCAGGACCCCTCTTACAAGGAGGCACCAAGGGCTTCGCACGACAGGAGGGCAACCAGGAGGAGATGGGATGGGGACGCCTTCGGGAGCCACCAGCAGATGGGAGAGATGATCTCCAGAGCTGCCAAATGAATTTCAGACCGTACTTAACCTCAGGATTATTTCTGCATAAACTTGACTCGGCCGAGGCAATCCGTACTGACAGCAGGCTTTGTACCACATGCTTTCCTTCCCTCCTAAGAGCCTTACGCTGGTTGTTAGTGTCTCGTCTGTCCACAGCCACAATTAAACACACGTGTAGATGAGGAGTGGGACCAGGAACCGGGGCCTGATGCAGGACACGAGATGGGTAGAAGCTGGAGCCCAACGTGTCCCCGTTCCCTCTGCAGCATCCCAGGAGCTGGGGCTGGGACTGCTGGGACTGAGGAACCCCTCCCTGATAAAGAGCTTTTGACCAGATTCTCTGCCTTTTTGTCTGAGGGTGGGTTTTGTGTTTTTTGTTGGTTTCTTTTTTTTTTTTTTTTAATAAGATGCAAACTCTGCAAAATTGAAAATGCTTGGGAAATTTCTGAGAGCCTCTTCGTCTCGCTCAGAGAGTGAGGCTTTGGGAGCCAGGTGGAATTCTCACCCTTAAACCCAGCCTGGGATCCATCTGGAGACCTCTCGGCTAATTCCCCCTGCTCTCCCCTGCAATCCCGGGGGGGGGAAACAGACACTTTCTCCCCAGTGAGTACCAAGAGTGCCCGGGGTGCGTAGCCGGAGGCAGGTGATGGGGAATGATCCCTGCCCCCAAGTCCTCCTTCCCATTCCCAAGACCGAACTCAACTTCATCCCTCCCGGTGCAACTCCGGGAGGAGTCGGAGCGAGGGGACGGGGAGCGTCTGGAGCTCATTAGAGGATCCCGCTTTGGGCTGGTCTGGGACAAAGATGTTTCCTTTTAGAGCCTCGGGCTCCCGCGGGCAGGAGCCCAAGTGATGAAAGAAGCTTTCTGGGTGGCGGCGGTCCCAGCAGAGATGGAGGAACCCGAGCCCTGGGTGGGTTGATTTAACTCAAAGTGATTTAAATCGTCAATTTTCACGATGATTTACATCATCGAGCAAGACGTCTTGATTGAAATCATCCATTTTAATGTTGTTTTGCATTTGTACTTTTTATTCACTTTCTTAAGGAAAGCTGGTAACCATTAAAACATGTTGATAAAGTTCGCTTTTATGGTAAATTTAACATTTCTCTTAGCTAACCAGCAGAACACACTATTTCTATGCAAAAATATTTCGGTCATTATGTAGCTTAACAAACATTTATTTGGGTACTTAAATTTTGTATTATGTCACAAAATAGTGAAAGATGCGGTTTTTAGGAAGCGATTATTAACTTTTATTCACAGCTAATGTTAAACACTATATGGCCTGAGACTGAAATTGAAATAAAAATATACAAAAGCAGTGTTTTGAATTTTATTGGGAAAATAAATTTACTTTTAACTTGATGGATATATGAGGGGACAAAAATTTAAATCCTATTTAATTTAAAGCTGATTTATTTAACAAAGGAAGTATTATCAGCAGCGATGGGATGGAGTTTAAGGTTCCTGGTTATCACATCCTTCCAGCTGGCAGATCTCATCCTCCCAAACCTTGTCTCCCTCTTCTAAATTTTGAACAAAACAGGAGATTGCCTCTCCCAGCCTTCCAGGTTTTGGCCCTGCACGAGAACGTGACCTGAGCTGCTGCAGGGCATCGAATTAAAGAAAATATTCTCCCTGCGCCTCTGGGATGTTAAGTCTGGTTTAGGACCTTTCAGGCCTCCTGGGACTCTGCAGGGATTTACTTAAGACTTTGGCAGGCAACAAGTTTCGGGGTTTTGTATTTTTTGCATTTTTGAGTCTTAACAATTCTTTTAAAGCTTCATTTTGCAAGAAAGTATCTTTGGACTTTGAAAATACACCCCCCCACTGGACTCACTCCTCGATGGCCTTGTGACAAACCCCACTGTGCATGGCAAGGCTTGGGGTGGCTTCCTGAGGGGACCATCCTGCAGCCATGGCTCCTCGGCACCAGATCCATCTCCGGCTGAGCCAGAGCCCCCCCAAGCCCCCCGACGGGGTGCAAAGATGGAGCATCACCTTCCTTCACCCTCCCCAAGCCAAGGAGCAGAGAGACAGGGTGTAACCCAGGATTTCACACCTCATTTTTCCCCACCCATCACTCTTACTCCAGCAACTTCCACCTCCCGACCGCTCTGGTTTAATCCCCCCCCCCTTGGCATTTCCCGCTCCCCCAACTCTTTCCGGGGTCTGGCACCCCAAGGGGAGGCTGACACGAGTAAATCTGGTGTCTGTGAGTCCTCCCAGGCTCCCACCTCCCGCCCTCCCAGTTTGGCTGGGCACGGAGCCATGCGGGAATGGGGAAACGGGGACGGTTCCCCACGAGCCGCGGCTCGCTCCGTCCGAGGAAGAGCGCTCCGCGGAGGAGGATGCTGGAGGCTCCGGTGTTGGGTGATACGGGGCAATTAGATTAAAGTCTCTTCCATTAGTGAAGAGTGAGAGTTTGCTAAGTGTGGTATCTGTTAGCCCAGAGTCATAACAAACCCACAGATAAATGAAGTGCCAGTTACCTCCTTCACCAAAAAAAAAAACCAAAACCCAGCAAAAACCAGCAAGCTGCTTCCTCTCGGAAAGGCTCTGAGCCCCAGAGTCCCCCGCCTAAAACTCAAGTATCAGCGTGGTCCATCCCTTCGAACCCACTTCTAGAAAAGCGGCGTGTTTAGTAAATAATTAAGGATGTGTATTAAAGGGAGATGGCTGGGAAATGAGAAAGGTGGGACAAATTTTTAGGGAGCGCTGAATGACAATGGTCAAGCATCGGGGATGGGGAGGGACGGGGTGTTCAGACAACTTTCAGCAGGACACGCGGGAAATCACTGGAAAGGGATGGTTGTCCCCGTGCAAAATTCATTAGACCACGCCGATTGTTGTCTATCAATTGATTTGACTGAGATTTATACACCACTTTGCTCGCACTGGTCCAGCTCAGCCACGGTGGTGTCATTCTAAGGCCAGGCTGGACGGGGCTTTGAGCAACCTGGTCTAGGGGGAGGTTGGAACTAGATGGTCTTTAAGGTCCCTTCCAACTCTAACCATTCTATGATTCTATGGTTCTATGATTCTGCCGCCGTGGTGAGCCCTGCTCCATCCCCTCCACCCAGCCCTCACTGGGGCAGCCCCAGTCCCACCGCTCCAGGGGACCAAGGGACCCCCCAAAACAGCACCTGGGCAGGGCTGGGAGCACCGAGGGAGCAGCGACACCATCCGCCCTGCACAACCTTCCCCTTACAAGACCATGCCAAGAGCAGGAGCTGGGTCCAGCCTTGAACTTCACTTATTTTCCCATTTTGGGCACTTTCAATGACAAAACAGTCCCCAGGGCACAGTCCCCGCCACGGGGGCCATGCCACCGGGCCATGGGGATGCCGGAGGTGCCAAACCCGGGGCAATCCCCCGCCACGGGGCCAAAAAAAAAGGGAGGAAAATTAGTGTTTCTCGCACTTTACATCAGTGACGGCGCACGAAGAGAGAGGGAGGGCTCCGTGCCCAGCCGGCCCCGTGCTCTCCTCAAAACCTCCAGCCATCGGCAGAGCCCAGCGCGGCAGCATCACCCCGCTGCCCCAGGAAGCATCCGGGCGGGAAGCGGAGATGAAACTTGGCCACTGCTTTTCCTTGTTCCAGATAAGAAAATCATTTGTCACCGTGGGGCGGGGTGGGTGTCGGGGTTGGGGGGTGGTGGGGTGGGAGGGGGTGGTGGTGGGGTGGGGTGGGCTTTTATCGGGAAAGTGTCAGTCTGTCCACACGACCCGGAGAACAAATGTGTGTTTTATCACCCGCCCAACAAAACCCCGCCGAACACCTGCAGCAGGCGTGTGCCCCGGCCGCCTTCGCCCCGCCGCCGCGGAGGGAGAAAGTCACCGTGATGGATTTGCCCATCTTAATTAATGTAAACAAACAAAAGAGGAACATCAAATAATGCCCTTGACAGCCTGAAAACGGAGCCGGGAGAGCAGAGAGCGCTGTATAAAAGACGGCCTTTTGATGTGCAGGCCGCAGGATCAAGGTTTGTAAATAGCAGCAGCTCCGTATCGCGGCTTATCCAAATATTTTCATTTCCCATCACAAGCTGAGAGCCAGGGGTTGATGGTTTTGGACTCTTCAACTTTCAGCTTTCACCCTGCAGCCCCGGAGCCAGCAAGCGGAGGAGGGGGAGGCGGGGGGTCACCCGCTCCCCATCCCTCCCGGCTGCGCTGGGCTCCCTCGTCTCCCTGTGGAAAAGAGCCCAGCGCTGACACGGGGCCATCTGGGAGCCCCCAGCCCCGCTCTCCCCCGCAGGGCCATCCGCCCGGGGGGATGCTGAGCCCCATTCCTCCCATCCTCTTCTTCCTCCCGACGCCAGCGGAGGAACGGATCTGAGGGCGAGGGCGGTTCACGAGCCGAACATGAATCAAAGGTGTCACACCGGGGGGATGAAGCATCACCCGGCGATGTATAAACAGGATTAGTGTCGCTGAGACGTGTGAAGAAATCCCTCCCCTCCGCTGGGCTTCAGGCAGGACCCCAAACCCCGGACCCCAGCGGGGCTCCTCCTGCCCGGCCACCCCTTCTCCTTGTCCCCGCTGGCCACCGCAATGGGCTCTCTGCAGGGGAAGGGCACACGTGCCAGCCCCGAGGCTGCTGCAGGAGCTCTGCTGCCGTGTGGGGCAGCTCAGGGCAAACCCCCCAATTTTGAGGAGAAGAGAGAGGAGGGGGTACCACTGCAAGTGTCAGGCAGAGAGCGAAGCCTGTGTTTAATCCTGAGCAGCGACGGCACTAAAATTAGGGAGAAAAAGGAAGGGGGGAAAAAAAGCTTTACACCATAAATATCCCGGGAATTCCCATCTTGACACCAGGGTTACATTTCGGGTCTTTAAAAACACATACGACTGAAATCAAGTGCTTCCATCAGCTTCTCTGGCATATTTACGGTCTCCGGGAAGGGCTCCCAGACAGAAATCCCACTTTGACTTATAAAGGCCCCGGCAAAGGTCAGTGCAGGGATGGACAGGGGTGAAGCACCTCTCTCCTGCCACCGCAGGGCCGGGGGGGGAGCCCAGCCTGGGGGCAGGGCGGGGGGCAGCCCACCTCCACCCCGGACCTGGTAC